>VKHI01000010.1:709-140646 GCA_015145745.1 Poterioochromonas sp. DS
ATGTGGAAAAGTGTGTGCTATCAGTTGGAACTCGAATTAAGAATGCCAGAACCTCTGAAAAAAAGATTTTACAAAATTACCGAAATTTTGCAAAAAATCGAGAAATTTATACGGAAACCGTTAAAAAAGTCGGTTTTTTCTCTGTACTCGCTTCTTCATGACACTGATGAAGATTAAATTGATGATCAATGACATGCTAATCAATTTACAAAAGCCGGGAATGTAATCAAATATGCGTATTTATGTATTTGCGTATTAATGTTTTTGTGTATATGCATTGTTTCACATGTATAACGTGTTTATTCTTTTTCATGTATTTTTACCACTTGAATGTGAATTCACATATTGTGTAATTGAATCAATGAGGGAGTCAACCTTCATCAGATTTAATTGCAAACAACACTTCGTTAGTCAATTAACTAATAGAACCTTTGCTTGTGATTAATCATCCTTTACCTTTTACTTTAACTTAACTTTCTTCTTTCTCTCCCTAACTTTCTTAACTTGCTAACACATAGGCATAATGTAAAATTTAAAAAAGAGAACCAACCCTTTACCGGCAGATCTACCGGTATCTGTCGGTAAGGGGTAGAATTAACCTCAAATCGCTGTGTCTGTAAGACACCAGTTGCTTGACTCGAGAGCGGTAATCGAACTCTTTAATTGTAAACTACAGGAGCCAAGTTTTGCAGAGCACGTTGCAATTAAATTACGTAAACAATTATCAAACGAATGCATTGAATCAGTGATAAGTTTAAGAAGCTCATCCATTGTCAACGTAAATATATTCATATTGTATTTTCTGTATTGTATATGACTGGAGAAATGCAAAAGGTGAAGTATGCAGATAACCAAAAGCAAAATGTTTGAATATAAAGCATCTTAATGAAATCATTAAATGGTCTTGAAAGCTCAGTGGATCCCTTCATAGATGGATTCTTAATTTTGCTTTCTTTTTATGATACCCAGAATAGTTTGGTGCCCAGGAGTTGCGCACGAACACAATTTTCAGTCAATTTTGTGAAACGCTTCGCATTTTCCAGAATGGTTGATTCCAATCTCCAAATGAAAGAGGATGATGAAGATGTCTTCTATGAAAATCCAGAAGATGTTATCCGAGAATTTGGGAACCATCACCTCATGGATCGCATTCAAGCAACATTAACGAAAAATTTGAAGGAGTCAAATTACAAGTTACAAATTGAGCTGTATGAGAAAACCGATGAACTTCGAAAGGTGACATCAGAGAGGGAAGCTATAGGTGTTCAATTATACGCTTTGCAACAGCAATTGGCACGAATTCAATTGATGCTTGAAAATGCCCACAATGAACATAATCGAATATTGGATGCGAGACTTGGTGAAGAAGAACTCCTGAAAAGTGTCACTAAAAATAACGAGGAGCAACAAGCCCTGTTCGGCGAGTATCAGAAGCAACAAAAAAGGTATGTGGTGGAGTTGGAAGCCTTAAATGAGACTATTCGGCAAATCGAGCAATACAACCAACAAGTGAAATCAGAAATCGCCATTTCTCGGAGGGTAACTTATAAAACAGAGCAAAATATGAGTGAACTGGAGAGAATTAAAGAAGAGCAAGACTATTTAGTAGACTCGATGACAAAGCAAGTCTCGAAACTCAATGAGCAAATTGAGTTCATCGCCAAACAGCTCGTTGTTCAAAGAAAGGAGACAGATGATGCGAATGCCATTGTGATTGAGACTGTTAAAGAGCTTGAATTGATTTCCACTGAAAAACAACAACTGATGATTCAGTGGAAAGCTGCTTTAAGTGGGCTTTCCCGGAGAGATGAGGCATTGGCTCAAGCTGAGCTTACATTGGCCACTGCTGAGTCTTCAGTGCACGATTATGACGTCGAAATTGACTCAACAAAACGTGAAATTCAAAAGGAACAAGCAAAGAATGAGACGTTGGTGAGTTTAAGGGATCGGCTGGAAAATGAATTAACATGGGTTGAAGAAAATCTTATTAAAATCCAAAACGAAAGAAACTTAATGCAAGAACGGTACACCCTTTTGTCGAAATCGTTAGCGCAAACAGATGGTGAGAACAAGAAATTAGATCTACTGACAAAGGCGCTCGACCATGATTCCGAAGTTCAAATGAGTAATTTGCAAACAGTAACTCAAGAGCGACAGAAAATGGAAGAAGATTTGCTTCTTCTTTACTCAACCTTCTCCAATGTCAACAAAGCTGTCACGAATCTTTCGCGTGATTCGGTGAAGTTGATGAAGCTCATCCATGAGAAGGAAAACGAAGTATCAGAGCTTGAAAATGAAATCTCCCGCCACAAGCTTGAGAAATTGAATACTCAATCAGTTAATGAAACTCTGAAAGAGATGTTATCTTCTTTCTTGAAGGAAATCAAGGATAAGGAAATGCTTTCGTCAAAATACAGCCTCGAAATACGCCAGAGAAATGATGAAATTGAGAAAAAAATGTACCGTGTTGATCGGCTCAATAAAAAGTATGAGAAAATGGTGGAAAGTGTAGGTGGAAATGAGGAGAATCTAGGTCCTCTGGAAAATACGATCCGGAACTTGGGCAAAGAAAATGAAGGAATTATGAACGACAACAAAGAGCTGGAACGTGAATGGTTGAAGAGACAAACTGAAATGGTTCAAATTTTATCTGAATGCGACGGTTTGAGTGAGAAGAATAATGAGCAACAAGCTCGTGTCACAGTACTTGCGCAGCAACAAATTCGATTAATCAAGGACTTGAGGGAACTGAAATCGAACATTAAAGTTAACTCCTCAATTAACAATAATTTTCAGAAAGATATTTCTAAGTTAAATGCATTAATTTCTCAAAACCACCAACAAGAACATGAACTTCAAGCCATCAATTACATCATTGAAATGGATTCTGTGGAAGAGTTAAAAGCTTTGGAGGTGGAAAGCATTTCTTTAAACAATCAAGTTGCTGAAATTAAGAATTCGAAGTTGAGTCTTCTCGATGAAATTGTGGAAATGGAACGTCAAGCTATGCTTTGGGAGAAGAAGATTCAACTTGATAAGGAAACACGTCTCGCTCTCGACCCCACTGTTGGTGTTGCGGAAAACGAAAGTATGGAAAAAGAAATTCATCGCATGGAGCTCCGTCTCGATGCTTTGAAGCGGGAACAAGAACGCTTGACGTTGGAAATGGAGAGGGCACTCCTGAAACGAGAGACCATCTCTAACAGGTACAGTACAACAAAAGTGACTGCGTCAAAAGGTGCAGTGGGAAAGGAGTTAACACAGGCTGCTGCGAAGAAAAAGATCGGTTTTCTGAAAAATGAATCTAAATCGGTCGCTGAGGAATCAACTCAGTACAGTCTCCTTTTTGAAGATAAAAAGTTGCGACTTCAGCAAATTGGCACTGAACTAGAAGTGAAGACTAACGAATACGGCGCTCTTGAGGAATCTTGCCATATTCTTCAAAATCAAATCAATCAATTGCTTTATCAAAAGCAACTATTACAAGAGCGAATTTCCTATCGACAAAAGTTTACCTCCAAGCTCAAAGAAATGACTTCACATCCAAAACACGATTCGTCGATGAGTCTAGGTGTCGAAAGAAAATTTGTTGCTTCTTTACATGCTTTGGAAAATGTGAAGGAAATTATAGCTGAATTGAGCAAACAGTACCCGCATTTAACGGAAGTGCTTGAGCGTGTGGTGGCAATGACCGATCCAAGTCTTGATGTGTAAAAAAAAAAACTTTTGTTCACAAAGAGTTATAAATTAACTTAAATTGCTTCCTCTACTTTCTTTAGTTTGTCAACAGTTCGATTCAAAGATGCGTTTGCAATCTAAATAGCAAAAGTCAAAAATTTAGCACAAGATAAAAACCATACTTAAAGCTTAACCTTAGACGCTTGCAGTTGCGAGTTTGCATCCTTCAACTGCTTCCTTAATTTTTCCATCTCAATTTCAAGCGACTGAATGTACATTATTGTCTCGTTACTTGATAAGTCACTCAAAACCCGTTGCGAAGTAATCTTAAAACAGGTTACAGAAACGAAGTAGCGAAGAAGAACGGCAATACCTGCTCTGCTCGAACTTTAGTGCGTAAATCTATCAACTCTGCGTGCAAAGAGTCTGTGAATATCAATAGGAAGCAGGGATCAAGATAATCCACGAAATTCATTACCTGAAGTCAACATAGCGTGAGAGTCGTTTGCTAGATCAAAAGGCTCGGTTGCGTGAGATTTTTGATCATTTGTTTGATTTAGGGTTCTGTTAGGCGAAGAGGATCGCCGCGAAGTTGATTGTTGACGGGAGGACTTAGGGCTGCGAGTCATTAATAAATCCTGAACTTGTTTCTTCAGTACCTCATCAATCTGTCCGGTAGCTGTAGCACCAGTTTGAGCAGCAAGATGCAGCGATTTCTGAAAGGCTTCTTCTTTCATTTTATCAAGTCGAGCAACCCGTTCTTTGTGTTTATCGACAATCTTTTTAGTTAATTCTAGACCGGATCCGAGAGTGTTCGACTTTAATGGATTTGAAGGTCGTATCCCTTTCGGCAAAACAACTGCTCCAACTCCTTCTGTGGCATCAAATCCCCCGTTGTTGAAAGTTAATCCAGTTGTACTTCTGCCTCCCCGGCTCCCTTGTTTCTGTTTTACCTGATAAACGCCTTTCTCGACGTTGTCCAGAATCTGCTCGATTTGCTCGGTATATTCATAAAGCTTGACAATTTCCTTTTCCGCCATTCGAAGTTGTTCAGACTTTTTAGTACGATACAGATTAAAAGCCTCGACGAAACCACTCAGAGCCTTATCTTTCTCATTAAGCCAATACTCGTATTGCTTTCTCAAATTTTCAATCTCTTGTATTCTATTTCGCTCCAGGTGCGATAAATGAGCCGAAAAGTCCGCTTTCAGAGGCTTTTCTATCATGGAAACTTGCTTGTTAAATTTGTGAAGAAGTTGAGTATATTGGGTGAGATTTTGGGGTATTTTATCCCTCTCTTCAAGCTGCTGTTTCAATAACTCCTCATTGGATTTCAGGATCCTATCTAGATCTTCTTTGTGCTTGTTTTCCAGGAGTAGTTTCTGCTCTGCCAAAGCTCTCTCTTTTTCTTCAAGTAATGAGGAGTACTCAAATTCTTTATGCTTAATCACTGCTCGGCATTTCACCAATTCAGCCGACAGTTTCTGCATTTCACGAGTTTGCTCCTCAAACTGCTGCTTCTTTTCCTTTAATCGCATGGAATATGTTTCATTGCTCTCCTTCAACTCTTTAAGTGATTTTTGCAGTTTTTCTTGGTTGCTACTCGAAGCTATCGAGGAATCCCTTTTCCCTTCTGCTGATCCATCATGGGAGGTATTTTCTCCAGCGAGGAGTTCTTCTAAACTAAATCGTTTCCCATTTACTAAAATTCCGTTATCTGTGGATAAAGCAGCAGGAATTCCTAAAGCCTTTAAAAGAGATACAATGCGGCTTAAAGAGAAAGGTGCCTCAGAAGACTTCTGATTTCCAACACCTTGGGCCTGACTCGACAATTTACTTCGCAAAGAGGCAACTTCTTCAGTCAACCGTCGAATTTTCCGGTCTTTATCTTCAGGATCATCAACGTAATTTACACGAGGATTATTTCTGACGTTTCGACAACGATTGGCAAATTGCAAAGTTGATAAGCACTCTTCATAATACTTAGAGGATGGATGTATCGCAGCAATCACATTTGTAAAGGAATTCCCACCAAGACTATTTTGAAGAACTCGAGTAAGCTTTGAATCTCGATACGGGATATGAGTATTTTCACTTGACGGATCTAAAGCCATAATAACTTTTCCGAGGGCCGTCAGACTGGAATTTATATGAAGTGCTTCCTTTAGCCGAATCCCTTGGCTTTCGCTCTTTTTAAGCCTTTCACTTCCAGCTAAATCAACCAAATTTAACATTCCTGTAATGGCTTGTCCGGTCATTTTGTCCCTTTGAAGAACAGTGATAGTGAAAACTGTGTGTGAGCGGGATGAAACTGAATTCATCTTAGTTTCATGTGTAGCTCGAACACGCAAACCCATGGAAATCAATGAGCTTACCTCTTCCATCGTTGTCACGGGAATTAGAGATAAATCTTTTACAAATACATTGCCTTCATTGTCTTCTCGTATCTCATAGTTCATCGTGTTGAATTCATCTTGTACCTCCTTTAAACCTGGCCGGTTTTCAGCTGAGGACGCAATCGCTGAGCCTGGTCGATGGAAGGCTGGCGCAAAGTACGGATTGCCTCTTTTACCCGCTAAGTTTTCGAATATATCGGAGGTCTTTTCGTACAAAGCAGACGAACTACTCGCCTCAACCCCCATCGCAACTAAATATGCTTTCCCAAGATCTCGGATTTGATCGTTGTATATTTCTAGAAAAGAGCAAACCATAGCAATCTCTGTTGATGACGTCTTCTTTGAAAGAGTTTGAAATAAGTATTCGACTGATCGAGGAATGATTCCTCTAACTTCACCATCTCCTCCGAACATTGTATAGGTCTAATACAATATTAAGTCATAACCCAAGAGAATTTGAAACATACCTTTCCAGAGCCTGTCTGGCCATCTACAGAAACAGTAAGCTAAAAAGAGAAGTTAAAATTCTCGACTTACAAGCAAAGCAACAGCTATTGTAGCCATTTAGCACATGATCGACTTGATTTTTGCAAACTATGTCAAAAATATTTTGCTGATCGGAGTCTGTCCAGAATATTTTGTCAAACTGAAACGATACTTCGCCATATTTTCTGTTTGAAGCATCGGGATCTTTAATAACTAGTTTGCGAGGCTCTTCCGAATCAACTTGCAGAATTTCACCAGGATCACTCGAATCCTCGCTTGGTCTCGCGCGTACGAAGACATTAATGTTGGATCCTTTCTCTCCAATCGGAGTGTAGTTCGTAACGACGCGATGCATGTTTCTTTGTTTTGAGAAACGGCTGATAGTGGCCGAAATTGGCCGAGATTTCCGTTATTTTCACTCGTTATTTATTTAATTGTTTATTTACTTATTTATGACAAGCGAAAGACAAGACTTAGATCTGAGTGAAATTGATTCCTTGATCCAAAGTTTAGATTTTGTAAATAGTGATCATTGTGATATTGGTTGGATCAGTCCCGTGCAAAATAGAATTAAACATTCAGACTCACGCTTGCAAATTAAAGTTTGCTCACAGAAACCGCAAGAGCAGAGAAAAAGTAGCCTTCAATTAGAATCAGTTTCTTCAAGCCTTCGCCAAGAACTGCTCTTAGAAAGGAGGCAATTACTGGAACAACTCCAAGCTTTACTTCTAATGGGCAGTGAAACATACTTGACCCATGAACGCCGCGTTGTGGAAGACGATTGGATCGAAAACTTGAACCACACAACGTGTGGTGAGATTAAAAAACGCATATCCACAAAGTATCGCAATGAGCTTGAGTCAAACGAGCCTTCTCAGAGGTTTGATTGCAGTAATTGTTTGAAAAGGTTGAAGACAACCCATTTTCGATCAATCCTCGAGCTTTATCTCGAAAAATCTCTTCAATCCTCGCAATTGCAGTAAGAAAAGCTTTTATACATCTCCCTACGACATTCCTGTATTTGTCTCCTCTAGGTTTGAAACTTTGCGCTTTCTCCAAACTAGTCGAGATCATTCTGCTTGCTCGGACAAGAAGTTAGGTTCTATGATTGGATTGCAAATTGCACTAAGTCATATTCTCAGGACTGAGTTAGAACTATTGAAGAAATAATTTATTTATTATTAGAATGTTTCCAAATCAATATTCCCACCATTATAGCGATCAAAATGACCAGTAAGATAATACACTTTACTGATAGTGAGTTTTTCTGATGCTCTTCAGCCTTTTCTAATTGCTCCATTCCCGACTTCGCATGTTCAACAGCGTTCTCCATGTTATAATCAATTCGATCGAGGATCGTGCCCTGATCTATGACAAGAACAGCTAATTCGCGGAATATTTGGGCAAGTTCCTCAATTGATTTTGCTATCTTCACAATTTCTTCATTGCGTTGATCAATGACCTATAAAATTGTAAAGCGAGTCAATTTTTTAAAAACACATTTTCACCCACCATTTCTGTGTCTTCCAATAATTGCATTTGATCTTGTGTAAACCCTCGATCAATAAATTCTGCACCAGCTGGTTTACGATTTTCTTCAGTTAGGAAGTCAAACGCTTGTGAGCCTGACCCCATTTTTTGCGCATTGAGAGTTTCCATATATTTCTTTGAGATTTCTGTGAGGTGGTGATATGAGAGGAGGGAAGAAACCAAACCTTTTGTTGGGATCGAAATCCAAGTGAAAGCGATTGCAACTTTTTAGCCATGGCCATTTGCATGTTCTTACGGACAGTGCGCTCAGCAGAGGTAAGAGAAGGATCTTCGCTCTGTTTTCCAAATCGTTTCAGGAGTGTCTCTGCATGGTGAAAGATTTCGGTAATCTCTCTAGTTTTACTTTCTATTTCAAATTCCTGCTGCGCTTCATCAGTTTCGAAATTAACCTTCAAGCGCTTTCGATGGAGCGAATCAATTTCGGAGACTATAAAACTCATGAACTAATAGTTCTGAAAGAAGCCGTTTGCTCACTTTTAACTTGGATTTTCGAAATATCTTCTTCAACTTGCTCAATTTTTTCAACCCATACAGGGGGCAGCGAGTTTTTAACTGCACTCCAATTTGTTGAGTCAGAACCTCTCTGTTTCAAGGGATATTATATCACTGAAAATACGTGCACTTGAGTTATTACCTTTAACAACCCTTTATCTCCATCATCAAAATGTTCGCTGATGCCACGGTTAGCCTTGGCGGCATTCCTAATCTCCAAAAACTTCTTTGTCAAATTTCGAGTTGCCATATTCTGATCTAAAGATTTCTTTCTTTTTCTTTACGCTGCTGGTAAGAAGTATATTTCATTCAGATGGAGCGAAGGTTAACTAAGAATGAAAAAAGAAGACTCAAGAAGAAAGAGCGACCAAATGAACCTACTGCCATAATCCATACGGGGTTAACTTCAAACGAGATCGAAGTAGAGTATGTTGCTCCGGAATTCTCAAATGAACTTCATTTAGAAGACAATCTATTCAATCATTTCAAGCATGTTTTCGAGAAATTTCATACTCCTGAAGAGTTGCTCTCTAACTCCCCAAGATTCCAAGAAAATAGAAGCGAGCTTGTCACCCCGATCAGCGAACCGTCCTCGAGTGTCGAGCGGATAGATTCCGGCCCTGCGCCATTGTCGAAAAAGAAGAAGAAACTACTAACTCGTTTAAGTGTTTCGGAATTAAAGCAATTAGTATCTCGCTCAGATGTTGTTGAAGCACATGATATTACCTCAAGTGATCCGCGTCTCCTTATTCATTTGAAAGCTTACAGAAACACGGTGCCAGTTCCACGGCATTGGTGTCATGTTAGAAAATATCTTCAAGGAAAAAGAGGAATAGAGAAGATCCCTTATCAACTTCCAGAATTTATAGCGGAGACAGGAATTGCGAAAATTCGTGAAACTATTCTGGAGCAAGAAGCTCTTAAGAAAGGTAAACAAAAGGCGCGAGAACGCATCCGTCCAAAAATGGGAAGGATTGATATCGATTACCAGGTTCTCCATGATGCTTTCTTCAAATTTCAAAGTAAACCGAAAATGAATGGTCATGGAGATTTGTATTACGAGGGTAAAGAATTTGAGGTTCAAGCAAAGGAAAAGAAGCCGGGCTCCTTATCAAATGAGTTAATTCAAGCTTTAGGCATGTCCGAAGGATCTCCTCCGCCTTGGTTGATAAATATGCAACGCTATGGGCCTCCCCCGTCCTACCCCAACCTGAAAATCCCTGGACTTAATGCTCCACTTCCACTTGGTGCAGCCTACGGTTACCAGCCTGGCGGATGGGGAAAGCCTCCCGTCGATGATTTTGGGAGACCTCTATATGGGGATGTATTTGGAGTTTCGACTAAAGCAGAGGTTGAACTTAATGAGCAAGTTGATAAATTTTTTCGTTGGGGTATCTACGAGGATGATATTTCCCAAATCGAAGAAGAAGAAGATGATGAAGTCAGTGAGGACGAATCAGTCGGAGGCAAACCTGTTTCTCTCTCTGATGTTACTTTATCTGGAATTGAGACGCCACGTTTGACTGAAGGGACCCATACAATAGTTTCTGGGTTAGAAACTCCTGCAACAATAGATCTGCGGAAAAGAAAAGGAGTCGAAACCCCTGATACTGTAGTTTCCATGCAGGCCTTGTACCAAGTGGTTCAAGAACGTAAGTCCTTAAACGATGGACAAATGTTTGCTTCAGAGAAAGAATATGTTTTTGATAATTCAAATCTGAGTGAAAAACCACTTCAAGGAATTGAGACAGTTAATCATGTCAGCGAGAAAAATAAAAAGCGGAAAGCAGAGGAAACATTAATTTCACGAAAAATAAAAGAATTTAAATTCTAATTTAATTCAAATCTCATCAGACACTTCATGAAATAAAAATATGAAATTCAACTATTTTTTCGATTTAAATTTCGTCGATTTATCCTTCCCCGCTACGGGCCTTGGCAATTTTCTTGCTGCTAGCTTTAACGCCTCGAGAACATTCTTAATTCTTTCGCCTTTAATAATTCGTTCGAGGTGTTCATACGCCATATTTATATTTTCATCATTATAACCGACAATTTTGAAAGGCACAAATTCTTCCTCCACATATCCTGTTTCTTTTTCCTTCTCATCCAGATGAATTTCTTCATTCGTATCAGTCGTAACATTTTCGATACCGCTTGATGCTAAATTTATCTTCTCATCTCGTTCTTCTTCCACAGCAGCTGTCTCCTTTCCGAGAATTTCAGCTGTCGGAAGAATTTTCGATATTATGGTGAAAGTCATTCCCTGAAGCTGATTCAAGATGGAAATCTGCAAACTATGAGGAATATTAACAAGGCTATTTTTCGCTAATCTTACCTTTAATTGCGGCTTTCGAGAGAGAAGCAGCCCAACCAAATTTAGTGGGATCTCAATTTTCCTCTCAAGAGTTTTCTTCTCTTTAGACGATACTTTGATTGCTGAATATGTCATTTGGTTAGAGTCGAAAGGTCCAACTGAAGGATTAGAATTATTATTCGTTTCCAAGGTTTCTTTCTTCTGTGTGACCTCTGAAATTTGAGACTCCGTGCTCTCTTTTCCATTGGCTTCACTCTCTATAAGGTTTACCGCCCTACACGAATTTAACGTCATAATTCTCAAAGAACAGAAATTACCTTTGAACATTCTCAAAAGATCCTTCTAAAGTCATCGGCTCGATGTGAGAAGCAACATTTCCCTCTCTTATTAACTCTGGAAGAAATATTCTCACGTTTGTTTTCGCTGAAATTTCTTTAAGTACATCTGCTTTACCACGTCTGTACAGAAAGAACAATTTTCTATAATTGATCAGAAATTCCAATACCACGTCATCCACCTCTAAATCCAGTTATTTAAATAAATGGAATGAGGTGATTTGTACCAACCTCCAGCGACAATTTCGGAAACTGCCTTGTACGCGGCGATAATGCTTTTCCAATCGCCAATAATGACAACTGCAATCCAAAGGGATTCACCAACAGGAGATAGAGCATTCATTAATTTCGCCCGCGTCTCTCTTTGGAGGTTTGTTATCACAACACCTCGCTTTCCAACCACCCTGCCAGCTACAAAGAAAGATAAGAAAACTCATCTTCTGGATCATCAACGTACCCAAATCCGAAGGAATCCACATACTCAGCTTGAAATCTCCTTGAATATACTCAGCAAGGATCTTTCCATCGTACGACATGTTGCTTGACGTCGAGCAAAGCACTGTCAAAATACGTAAAATGAAACCGTAAATTTAACCGTATTTTCAGACCTTAATGAAATCAGAACAAGAAAGATCAAACTTTGCGCGCCTCTGTGCTCATCTTAAAACAGAGAAATTTTACATCGAGAATTTTTCCAATCTGACTGAACCTTTCCTCTCTCAGCTTTTACATGATTTGCAAAACCATTATAAGGTGATATCTTGCCCTGTAACAGCTTTCTGACAATTATACCACTCTGTAGGAGAATTATGGAGTCAATTCGAAAAGACCATCGCTTTTAGTGATCCCGCATTCATCTCTGTTCGAAGATTTTCGAGTGGATGGTGCAGTCTCGGATATCTTGACGACTCTTTTAGAAGGTGCTACAACCCGGAGATTAATTCCGGAGACGATTTTCCTCGGAAATTCGGATGCAGTCCTTCCTATTCTTTTCGACATAGAAAAAACTTTGATTATGGTATGATTTCTCAAATTTATATCCTTTCACTCTGAACGATCTACGTAGCGTGGTCTCTTTTTTACACCAAGAGTTTTCCTGAACAAAGTCCCTGTTCAATTCGTAAATCAATTGACAAGGATAATATTGCAACATCGAGGAATAATTGTGTCCAATGAAGAAGTAGCATCACATGTGATTGATTGGCATGAAGAACTGGATGAGTCGTACAAGCCGCCGGAAAAGGGCGTTTACGTTTGTAAGAGCAATCTTTCAGACAGTGAGTCCCATTTTATTGCACACTGGCCTCGCTTTCCAGATAGTTTCAACGAGTCTATGCGAGTTGATGAACGTCCGCCGAATTCTTTAATTGTAGCAGATCCTATTCGAAAGCGCCGGTACTACTTAAGTTGTCTCTTTATCTTTGATTGTGAGTTTTTCAATGAATGGGGGAACGAGATCGATTACGAAGTCGCTGGAAGTTTAGAGGAAGACGAGACGCTAAACACTTTAGTTGGCTCTGATGGAGCCATTGCACCGGCTCGTGGTCGTGTTGGTAGAGGGAAAAAGAAGTCGATATCTGCGAATATTCAAACCAAAATCTTAAAGGAAACTTTCATACCACAAATGATCTCTGGCATGGATAAATTATTTTCTGATATTTTGCCTTCTTCAGCAAGCGCGCAGCATAACTCTGAATCTGAATCTGAATCCAAGTATCTTGATATCACTGATTGGATGCGACCTGCTTTACAATACGAACCTTCTGCCGTTGAATGTGGTAAAAAGCGGCTTTTTAATGAAATTCAGGATAATTGCGGATCTGCACAGCCAAGCTGGTTCTCGATGGATTTCGTTTCAGCTCAAGAAAAGAGATATCTTGGTTATATTATTTCAGGAACCTCTCTGACTGAAAATTCTTCGACCCTAGAGCAATCTTACATCCAAATTCGGAATTCCATAGTAAATCTTTATCTTTTGAACAGAAATCAATACCTGACTGCAACAGAATGCCGACGGAAAATTTCAGGTGATATCAGCAAAGTTTTACGAATTCACGAATTCTTAGATGCCTTTCGTGTCATTAATTTTCAAGTAAAGCTGGAGAGTTGCCCGAAATTCCTTCGAGAAGATTTCTACAATTGTACGACTAAGCGTGCATTCATTCACACCAATCTACTCTCTTCCTTTCCAAACATATACGGTCTCAAAAGTAGCTCCGAAATTGGAGTCTCTTGGCCACCTGAACTTGATGAACTTCTTTTAAATTCAATCGTTTCCTATAAAATGGACTGGAAAATAGTCTCTACAAATTTGATCCAGGGGTTGCAGAGAAATTCATATGACGAGAGAATGTCGGAGTTCAGTAAGTTTCTAACTCCTTTTAACTGTATGTTGCGTTTTCTGCAATTAGCTCTCCCAACACCTCAGCGCCCTGACCAAATGAACTCATTGTCACAATTACGATCTCGTACTTTCGAAGAAGATCCGACCTCGAATTCTTACCTCCTCAAGTATTGGGGATTATCTTTAACACAAAAGACGTCCGATCAGCTCCATGTTCTGCGCTTAGTAACCGAGGGGAACAAAATGGTAAGAGTAGTTTTTTATTTTTATTATTTTTCAGTCATTAACGAGTGAAACTACGAACAGGATTCAGTTCGCCGAGAAATTAATTTGGAGGACAGCACAGCTGTTGGTTTACTATTCCAGGAATCCTCGCATCGTTTTGAACTGCTTCTCGAGGAGAATCTCCGTGAAAACGAGACGCGACTGAAATCAACACAGGCAGATTATCTCAAATCTCGATTGGAGCATCTGTCTAGCAAGGTATTTCCCTACAAAATGCCTTTTGTTGGTTGATATATCTTTTCCTCAGGTAAAGTTATTGGAGAAGTTGGATTCACTGAAGCAAGCGGAAATAGAGAAGTTTGATATTGAAAAAAGTGATTTTACTAGTCAAAAGTCAAACTTTCAACCTTGGCCCTGGCTAAATACTGCTACATCCACACAAAACAATCTTTCTGCGATTAATATCAGTTTTCGTTGATAGAATGATAGGCATTTTCATTTTCTGGCTTAATCGCGTAATTTCTAACCTTTCGTGATTGCTGATGATGCCCTTCCCTCATTTTTTTCTGCTTTTTTAGTCTTGAGAGTTTGCTTCTTGTTTCCTCGGTACTGGATACTTGGAGATCTAGCCGATCCCCAAAGACCACTAATTCTGAACCTCTGTCTAGGTTTCCTGGCAGATCGAGTCTACTCGCATTCAAAACTTCCGAGACATTCACCACTCCTCTCAAACGCTCCGATTCAATTTCAGATTCCTTGAGTAGTTCAGCATCTCTAGCAACCTAGATAAAGTCATCAAAATAGGTCGTTATTGCCGACAATTAAGATGCTTACAATACCAAGATGGTGTTTCAAATAATTAACATTCTCCAACAATTGTTTTCGTTCTGAACGCAAGGTCTGGACCTCACTGTAACTCTTCTGAAGAATCTCCTATCAGACACTCATCTAAAAAGAACTCCGAAAAAATGAAATGTCGCGTCGTAGTACCAGTAGCTTGTCTTGTAAATGATGATTTGGCGAAGGTTCTGCTAATTCAAATTTTGGTTCTTGTAACTTCAGTAGCTCCATTTCCTTTCGCAGCTATCAAATAAATACACACAGTTAGTAGCTTCTGTAAAGAGATTCGCCTTACATCTTTGATAAGCTGCTTTAGGAAAGAATTTTCTTCGCGTAAATTAAGTTCATTTTGCAATTTTAGCGGTAATTGGTCGAGCGAATGCGTTCCAGGTGGATGCTTTTCAAGTGGCGACAAAGTTGGAAAGTTGAGTTGTAGATCATTCAGTGAATAATCAGTGCTTATGGTTAGTGGCCTTTCGTTTAGGTCATTCGGCACAGACGAAATATTGAGTTGCATCTGGTAGGATTTAATCCTATGTTGAAGAGCAGAATTTTCAATTTTCAATTCATTCATCTGTTTATTGAGCTCAAGTGATTCAGCCTTCGAAGCTTCAAACTCCATTTGAAGACGTGAATTTTCACTGGAGAACCTTCTTCGATCTGATTCTAAGAGTGACCCCAGTCTTTCATTTTCTCGAGATAAAGTATCGACCTTCTCTTCAACGAATTTCAAATGGGTATTTAGCGATTCGTACAAACTCCTCTCGACTTTGCTTTCAAGAACGGAAGCCAAAGCTGCTATCCTTTGTTCAGCTTCGCGTAATGCACTTTGGGTATCCAGCAACTCTTCGGTCAATATTTGAGACTTCTTATCAACCATTTCCTTTTCAGAGCAATATTTGAGTGTTTCTTCTTGAAACTTAGCACTATCAGTTTCGACTTTTCGTTTCTCACTTTGCAGCTTTTCGAGCTCAAATCGTTTTTCCGCTAGCTTCGTGAAAAGGGCATCCTTCTCTAACGTTACTTCCCTCAATCTGATAATGAGATTGGAATTATCGCTGGATAGAGTTTGATTGTCTATTTCAAATTGTTTTTGAAGTTCTTCGTGGTGTAGAGCCATCTGTTTCATTTGATCCTGCAAGCTTCTCTTAGCTTCATCAAGAGCAGTAATTTTCAGTTCCATCTGCGCCCAAGATTGTTCTTTCGAACGCTGGAAAGTAGATAATTGGTTTTTTAACGCTAAGTTTTCAGATTGAAGTATCCCAACATGAGATGCGTGATGCGAGGAACTTGCGATCATTTCTTCTTTCAAATCGGTGTTCTTGAATTCCAGTACAACAACTTGATCCTTCGTTTCAAGCAATTGATTAGCTAACAGATCCTTTTCTAATAAAAGCTCTTGTGTTGTTCGCCTCAGTCGAATGTTTTCGTTTGCTATTGATTCCAACTTCCCCTCCAGCAACTTTATATTTTGAAGAACTTCTTCCTCTCTCTCACGGGCCTTCTTTTCTTGAAATTTGACCATGTCTTCATAAAACTTAGTTAATTCATCACGTTGTTGAAGTAGCATATCTTCTCTTTGCAATTGTGATTCCTCCAACTGAAACTGTAATGTGGTAATCTCTTGCTTATTCCGTGCGACTTCTTCATTGAATGACCAACGAACAGATTCCAAAATTGCCTTAAGTTCCTCTAAGATTTTCTTTAAAGTTTGTAAGAGCATTTATTTTCCTAAATAGTTAATTACCTTATGCTCTAGTTTTACGGAGCTTAGTTCTTCTCTTAGGCTGGCTGTCGAGGACCTCTCTACCGATAACTCATCATGAAGCTGAACTTTCAAAGACTGCAATGTTATAGATCGATTTTTCTCTTCAGATAGAAACACCTCAAGTCGTTGGATTTCTGCATCGCGTGCATCGATCAAAGAGAGATTATAATCGAAGTCATTTCTCAAAAGTTCAAACTTTCGCAAAGTTTCGGAGAGGAGTGAATCGCGCTCTTTGATTAAAGCCTCCAATTGGTCTATTCTATGCTTCGATAGAATCTTCAGCTCATGTTCTTTCTTATCTATCGCAAGATGGATTTCGTTCATTTCAAATTCTAATCACTTCTGCCGGTAAACCGGTAGCCGATACCGAACTTACCTACACCCAAATTTCGATTTGATCATGGAAAAACAGAAATTAGTCATTTTCCTTCTCTTCTCCTTGCCCATCTTTCTATTACATCTGACCAGCTACATTTTTAAAAATTGTGTGGAGTTTGTGGGGCTTGTAACCGCGAATACGTTAATTACTCATACTTATGTCTGGAATTTAGTATCTGCTTGCTTTCTCGAGTTGAGCTTGGTGAAGCTTTCGTCCAATCTCTTCATACTGTGGTGGATCTTGCAAAATTTGCCTGTTCCCTCTTTGGAACAATTTGTTTTATACATCCTTTTTTCGATTCTTGCCTGCACACTTGGCGCTTCTATCTGTTCTTTCGTAGAATTCGGCTTTTTTGGAGTGGAAGAGGCTTTAACAAACCCGAGCTATGGATTTGGTGGTCTAATTATGAGTTTATTGATGATGTGTCGGCACTTTCAAAAATCATCCCCTATCTTCTCTCGTTTCCCCAAGTTAACCTATCAGTATGGCCCAAGTGTATATTTACTACTGAACTTTATGTTCTCTCTTATTTCGAAGACTTACTCCCACGATATTATATTTGTCCACTCTTCGTTCTTCTTTTGCTGGTCTTACCTACGCTTCTATTACCGTTTTGATGACGGTGTGGGAGATAAATCGGAGGAGTTCGCTTTCATTTATATGTTTCCTCAGGTCCGTAAATTCTTTACAACTCCTTCGTTGAGACTAATTTTTCCTGAAGATTTTCCACTTATTCCTTACACCTTTAAGCACGGCATTCTACAACATCTGTGCTGTTGCTGGTGTTTATCCCCCTCTGGAACAGACAGACCGAAAGATAAGTCATCATTTGAGGTGAGTGATTGTTATTGCAAAGATCATACTTAATTAATGGTTTTAGGAATTTGAGTTCAGACGTTCCAGTATTAGAGGTGGAGGCAAGCAGTGTGGCAGTGAAATACGATGAAGTGGCTGAAAGGCGCAGAGCGAAAGCGATGAAGGTATCAATATTTGGCTTTCTGACATCTGCAGTAATGTGTACGATTTTAAAGATGTTAGATGCAAAGATGGCAGAGTTGTCAAGGAAATCTGAAGGGTGGGACGATGTAAGTGTGTTGTACTTGTTAATGTCATTTACTTCAATGATTTATAATTTACTTCCTTGTTGAAGGACCATTCGCCGATAGAACCTGAAAATAACAACGATCTTGGGAAATTTCGGGTCTAATCAAGATTTACCCCAACATATCTCTTTTGCGGCCTCTGAGTCGGACCTGAAAGTTCGCTTACAAAAAAATTTGCAATGGCGGAGTTCCTACCTGATCGTATTTCTGCTTCGTTTTTTCTCCAAAGCGGCTGGCGCTGAAATAGTAGGACAAAAGATCCTCGACCTAGATTTGCACAGATAAAAGGATCGATAGGAGGAGGTATTTAGTTCTTGTAGTACCATCAGATCGCTGTTTGGGTGTGTGGATGTAAATGCCCTTGCCAAAACATATAAGTCCACTGCTTTATCTTCTAATGTTGGCTTGAGCAAACCCAAACCGAAATCAATTAGAAACACTTGATTATCATTGTCACGAACTATCACATTCGAAGTTGTCAGGTCTCCATGCACAATCTCAGCATCATGCATCTTCGCAATTTCTTGAGCTAAATCTTTCAACGACGAAAGTTTCAACTCAGGGGAGATATCTAGTCATCATTCTTTACATTACAATTTCCGGAATTTGATTGAAGGCTTACCAGAGTTTAGAACAACTTTCAGAGTTTTGCCCTCAATCAACTCAAGATATAGAGATTTATTAGCTGAATCTACAAGGAACAAACTTCATTTTGATGAATCAACTCAAGAAAATTACAATAAAACTTACTTTGGGACATGAACTTCATGATTTTTGCACTTGATTAAACAACGCGCTTCTTGAAGCAACCTTTGCTTATTAATTCTCTCATCGAGTTCACTAACACGATACTTTTTTGAGAGACGATGTTTGCTGATACATCGTAGTCCGAGGAAATCGACGATATTTATTGTTGCTTCTGCCCCAAGATTCATTTTTGCTTTATTTCCTAGAATGGAGCATTCACCATTTCCATTATTAGCGGAAAAAGAATGACCATTCTCAAGGAAAATGCTTAATTCGAAGTTATTGCAAAAAAGAGACAGAGATCTATTGAAATCTAGAGATAGAGAGTTGTGAGTGAAAAAACAATTCTTGGAACACCCATATGCAAACCAAAGATGATTTTGGGAATCACGTTGGTTGTTCATGAGTTTCAAAAAGGACCACGCGTCGCATACCGATATCCGACGAAAGATTCGGAACTTGATTGTCATCGCCTTTTTTCGGCTAGTGAATGTACAGAATCTCGGATTTCTGCTGAAGCAGCAATTTGTAACTTACATCAGAGATACTACAATCTTGACGATGAGAACTTCGCAAAGTTGTTTCGCAAGCCTCCAGTCAATAGAATTTTTGAAATTGCACTTGGAGATGTCGAACTGATAAGCTACGCCTCAGTTTGTCCGAAGTTAGAGATAGAGGGTAATCCTGCTCACCAATTGTCTATGTTTACATTGGTATTTGCTGTTGCAACATCCTCCTTTTTCCGCCGCATCAATGCTTCCTTGGCGGTGAAATGTGGTACGACTTCTTTGAGTGTGGAAAATCCTATGATAGTCGCAAATTCTCTTCATGGTTCGAATCAACTTTTATGTAAAACTTCAATACAACGGGTTCTCGAAGTAACAACTAATGCAATATCTTATGAAGAAAAAAGATCAAGATATTTGACCAGGCAAGTTACAGAAATGCTCAAACTTTCAGAGAATCGACAGCATCAGGATCTTTCTGTATCTGATACAGATACTCTGACTTTAGGTAGGGATTGCCCTGATAATAGTTACCTTTGTCTTACTTACATACGCAGTGGTGCTTGATTTTCAATCTGCGTGTTCTTCTCTCAACGACAACGATCAAATATCATCCGGTTCCTGCAACGTCAGAAACAATAAGTTTTCTTTTCTTATGAACTCTCGATTAGGAAATGAAATACGACTTCTCTTTCACAGCCTTCTTGGTATTTTCTTCTTCTTTTTTTTTCAGAATCTTTGAAAATATGCGTCTCATTACTTGTTAGGTGGGAGCTCTGTCGATATTCATTTTGGGGAGGGCAAAGCGGTCAATATTCCGCTGGTATGCAAGGACTTTCGATCTTGTGGTGCGATATCCGTCGATGAGAAGGCAATCTCCAGATATGATGCAAGACTCGATCCACGTTCAACATCATGCAAATATCGTGGAATCAATCTGATCAACCAGACTATTCTCCTAGTCGCTGATGTGGAAGTGATATTGAATCAGATGTATTTCCAAGGGGGCTTGAACATAACGGGCGCAGAGAGCGCGACGAAATCTTCAATTACGACCAGCTCCAGGTTATCGAATTTTTTAGATACGATAGACCCAACAAAATCCTTTTTAGACTTAAGTTTGATTCTGGATGAGCCTGTTGAGGAGGTATGCCTTCTGTCTGTTTTTTGATTCATGAATTACGCGAGAAGTTGATATCAGTGGCTAGTTTCCTGCAAGGGCTAGGTCTCGCCGAAATTATTCCAATAATATTCAGACAAAGCTGCTACTCAATTAACCCAGAAGCTGTAATCAGTATTTCATCTAAGCCTGCAAGAGCATTTGAAATAATGATCAAAGGTTTGGACTTAAAATTGAAACCTCTAAGCAAAGGTCCGAGTTTTCAGAGTCGAAAACGAAGCACTTCTCATACTTCTACGATCAAACAACGTGGAGAAGTCATGGAAAAGAACTTCAGACCCTTCATGGAAGATCCACGACTGAAACTTGATCGACTCGGAAAACATGTCGCAAATCAAGGTGATGATTTCCTCCTGCTCGATTAATTGCTAAACGTAATTCTTGTAGACGCTGGAGATCCGAAACCGAAGCAAGGTGAGAACAAGGAAAAGGGTAAAGACTTTTAAAATTATATTAATGAACTTGGTAGGAATTGTTTATCATGAAGAGTATGAAATTGATTGGGATTACAATTTTGACTCTGCTGGGGATGACAGTTTAGCTTGTATCATCTCACAATTTGACGGAATACGAACGCTATCCGACATCGTAAATACCATTCCTGTCTTCCTTAGAGATCACATCTTGGAAATCACCTGTTTTCTTCTCAGGTAGGTTGCAAGTCAACGACTTTCTGCTTGGTATTTCACAATGAGTCTAGATGGCACTTAATCGTTCCGGTCACTCGGTAAGAGTTTCGATTTTAAAAGGCATCTACTACAAGGGAGTGAAGAAACGACTTGAAGCTTCAGCACGCTTCTTGGTAGAAATTTCTGTTGCGTAAGGATTCGTTTTCTGCAGGGTAGATCTTGTGGATTCGTGTTGTTTCTGCCCTTCATGATATAAAGCCTTCTTGTAAACAACTGTTTCTTTCAGTTTCTTGACGAGTTGATTCTTCTCAAACTCGACCTGTTTTTCTAATTCGTTCTGTTGAATCTCTTTTTCCAATTCAGTTTTTCTGTGAAACATGGTTTTGTTTTGATTTTCTTTTTTCCTGACAAGCAGTTGATTGAAATAAACCTCCTCATCTTCTTTTGCGAATTGCTTCAACTGACGTTCTTTCGCCAATTCGATTTCCTTCTCACGAAGAAGCGTCACCTGCTCCTGTGCTACTCCGAGATATTGTTGTTGACGAACAATTTTCTCTTGTTCTTCTTTAAGCTTCTGTCTCTCATGTTTTTTCAATTGAGCACGACGAGTTAGTTCTGTTTCCCATATTGCTGATTGTGTTGCCAAAAGAGCATCTTTATCTTCCTTGTCTTTGGCGAGTTGTGTCAACTTGCGATGCCGAATCTGCGTAAGGCTGACCTTCTTCAACTCTCGATTCTTCAAAATAGATTCATATTTTGAAGATAATTTTTCTGAACGCTTGCGCTTTTCTTCATTTATTTCCTCGTTTCTTAACTCTACAAGCTGTTCCTCCTTCAACCGCTGTTGATGTAAACGCTCCTTCATCTCCATATACGACATTTCATCCAAAAGGCCCAATTTAGGTGTCGTGGTTGGGTCAAAAACAATAACATGCTTTCGATGGACTGTGTTTAGGGCTTTTAGCTGACGAATTCTGTCGGCTTTCGCGCTTTCTTCCTTTTCCTTTTCCTCAATTTTTTCGAGTCTCAATCTTTCAAGTTGCTCTTTTAACTCCAAAGAATGTTGTTTCTTTTCTTCAAGAACTTTTGTCATGGCTTCTTGAGGTTTGGTCGATCTATCTTGGATAACATCTCGCACTCTTGCCTGCTTCTCAAGAATTTCGATTTCCATTTCAACCTGTTGTTGTCGCTTTATCAATTCATTTTGTCTTCTCATCATCTCTGCGACGGAATAATTATCTTGCTTCTGCTTTTCCAAAGCAACTTTCGCCTCTTCAGAAGATTGTTTCGCCTGCTCTCTCCTCAGACTCACATATTTGAGTTTTTCTAATTCATCCCGCTTCTCCATCATTTCCTGCCAGCAGTAGTATTCGATGGGATCACGGAGCTCTTCCTCGTAGTTTTTTAAGATTTGAGCATCTTTTGACTGTTGTTTGCGAAAGAGAGAATCCTCCCTCAAAATAGAAACCGCGTTTGGTTGAATAGAGTCGATAAGAGCGAGATCGGCGGGGTTAGGGACCGGGGGCGGATTGTAATATACATTATTAAACTGCAATTCGGATAATCTTTTCTCCTCGATTTCTTCATGTAATTTATTGATTGGTTTTCCTGCTTTGGTTTGATGGAATTTGAATTCGTTCAGCGGGTTTGCATATTTTGCGCGAGTTTCCTCAGTAATTTTCGCTTTTCCCTTCAATTTCATTTCTTCTATTGTTTGTAGGTCAGTTTGATAGATAATTGAAGGCACTTTGCTCGCTGTAACGTTTTGCTCAATTTTAATCGGATTTGGCAGAAGAGTGGGATTTGGTTTTGATAATTTAGGGGATCGAGGTCGCGCAGAAATTCGATCCCCAGAAATTTTCTTGATTCCAACCTCTCCCTTCGCAAATGCTTCTTTTTGAGCCTCTTCTAACTGAGTATTCGCCTCGGTAGCATCATTGAGTTCTCCTGAGTACCGGCTCATCTCGGGAATCTTCTTCACTAAGATAGGAATCATCTCATTTTCAATGTGCGAGAGATCCTTGACTTTCATCCATGAAGAACGGTGAGTGTTCCAAATATTTGACTAAATTTTATAAGCAAAGGCCTACAATGGACAGATCAACTTACTTCATTGAATAGGTAACTGATTAATGTCTCAAGTTTCGACGGTTCCACATTCCACACAATCTCCTTGAACTTCGGAAGTGAAAGTTCTGCACATCGAAAAATACAAATGTATGAGAGGACTTTATACATTACTCTATCAGCTCTTAAAATTCGAGATGAATTGTCTCCGTAAAAGTCATCAAGGAAATTCTACAACGCCTAAGATATAAAGACCACAAAATCGGACGAACTTACATTTAACAGCATCTTTTCCTTATAACAACCGTAAACTACTTGTTGCACGAACACATCTTCAGGTTTCGAATCCTAAATATAGTTTTAATTTTTTTCTTTGCTGCAAGAGATTTGCGAATTACCGAAGATGTCACAATTCCCAATCGATCCGTCGTATGCGAATCAATTGAATGCGTAACTGGATTGAAGCTCTGCAATATTTCAATGCAAATAGCTATGAGATCTTCTTTTATTGCAGACTTTTTCCTCATTGTTGAATTGTGGTGATGGTTTGTGAAACGGTCGTGGTTTCTTTATTTTACGCTATCACAATTGTTCTTATTATGAAACTTCTTTTCTTTCTCTTTTTGGTCTTCTTATTGATTTGGAGAGATGACGGCTTTGATTTTGGGGAAAATTTTAGAACAGTAAATAAAAAGTGTTATCATGTTTGTGAAGAAGGAGCCTGTGCCTACGAAGGATGTTCTAATTTAACCTGTCCTGGAGGTGGTTGTTACTTTGAAAAGTGTACTGGTTGTGATTGCCAAGGTATCCATATGTCTCCTTTGTTTCTTGACTTTTTAAACATATTCAGGTGGCGCTTGTGTCTTCTCTCAGTGTAAAGAATCGAGATGTCAAGGAGGCAGGTGAGTGCACAGAGAAAGCTTTCTATCACCTCATTTTATCGTCTGATGGTAGTTGTGAATTCCGAGATCCTGATGAAACTTTGAAGCGAGGTTACTGTAGTGGGGGGAATTGCTATTTTGAAGGAACAGCGTTCCCTGATTTCAACTCTTTTCTAAGTTATTGAGCGAGTGAAAGGAAGAAATGAAGCTTAATTGCTTTTGGATGTTATTACAGATCTGAGAAACAAAAATACCACTATATACATATAAAACAAATTTAATCACAAATCAATGCTAACGGATGGAGTTGATTCTGAGGTTCTGTAGTCAAACTTTTGTTCTTGGACAGCCATTCAACATGTAATGTTCTTAAACGATTCAAGAATTCTTGAGAAGCAGCTTCTGTGCTCTTGTCATGGATTATATCCACATCCGTTTTGCTTCTAAAAGATGTTATCTCTGGAACTTGGCTTGGGTTAGGACTATTCACACAAAAGCTGTGTGCACGCGCTGATGGATCTAAGCGCCGGAAATAGGGAAGATATCTGATTGGCCTTAACGGACACATTGTTACACAAGGAGGCTCCATGATAGCATCACTCGATGTGGGGTTACTTGAAACTGACGCGGATTGCGTCTGCTGATCGGTGATCATTTGCAGATCATCAGAATCCATTTGTTGATATAATATTTTAATCGCTAATTTGCTGTCGCTGATAGATTTGAGAGTCATGTAGTCCTTGACTTCTTGTAAAGCCTTCTGCTTAAAATCTTTATAGTCCATATCCGACCACCACAGCTGACCAGCTAATCCTGCAGCTTCATATTCACTAATGCTTGGAATGAGGATAAGGTGCACACGAGCACTAAACATGACAGACTTCAACTTATTTCCAAATAGATCGTGCTTATGTTCCTGAAGGTTTCCAGTTGTCGCCCATGGCTTAAATCCATTATGAACTAACGGAGGCCCCTCTGAAAACGATTGGTCAGAGAAAGAACGTGTCCCACCGCCGTATCTAACATCCTTTGCAAATCCCTTTTTGATTCAAGGATAATAAATGTAGAATAAAATAAATTGGGAGAAACTTACTTCTTGGTAAATCAAGTCGTGCTGTCTTCTCCTCGAACATATACTTTGCCTTCGCCAGCTTTGCTTTTTCGTGAGAACTCCTGGCATTTTGCTAGCGTAAATCAGGGAATTACCAAGATAACAGTTGTGATGTCATATCCAATTATATAGTAAAATGTAAGAAAAGTCAAGAAAAGGCTGCGAATGGTGATCAGTTGAGGTTTGATTTGAAGGGCAAGGAGTATTCAAACTCTCGATGAAGTTGATAGTGGGATTCCCAAAGAAATTTTTCTGAGAAAAAAAAACGAATTTCCTCGGGAAACCAACGAAAACCGAAAGACACAATTTCGAAATTATGCAACATACAAACCTACTGCCTCCTTAACTTGCTTCAGTGTTTTGCAAGCTTGGTGTGACGCTTCCTCACCACCCTGATTTAATACAGACTGCAAATAATTGGTATCTTTCATTATTTCTTGGTACCTAATTTGCACTGGTTTCAAATGTTCAATAACGGTATCTGCAAGAAGAGATTTAAATGATCCCCAATTCATTGTCGAAACTTCTGCCAATATCTCACCGTGCGTCTTGCCAGTTACAGATTGATAAATATTGAGTAAGTTTGTACATTCTGGACGAGAGGGATTATCCCATTCAAGACCAGTGAATGCGTCTGTCTTGCAACGTTTGATCTTTTTGGAAATAACATCTGGCGGATCTAGCAAGTTAATGCGGGAATTATCGTTTTCTGAGCTTTTCGACATTTTTGCGCGACCATCTTGTAGAGACATGATTCTTGCCGATTCATTCGATATAAAAGCGTCGGGTTCCTTGAAAACAGGCCGATTTGATTTACAGTAATTGTTGTTGAATTTTCTCGCAATATCTCGTGCCAGCTCCAGATGTTGTTTCTGGTCTTCTCCAACTGGAACCAATTCTGCTTGGTAAAGGAGAATGTCCGCCGCCATTAGAACAGGATATCCAAATAAACCAACTCCCACGTTTTCGCCTTGTTTCGTTGATTTTTCTTTGTATTGTATCATTCTCTCAAGCCAGCTCATCGGAGTGATGCAATTCAAAATCCATGCAAGCTCACTATGGGCTGAAACATGGCTTTGTACAAAGATTTTACTCCTTTCTGGATTTATTCCTAAGGCGATGTAGAGCGCCGCCGCGGATAGTGTATCTGATTTGAGCTTTGCAGGATCTTGAGGTATGGTTATGGCGTGCAAATCCACAACGCAAAAATAACTCTCATAGACATCTTGGAATTGCACCCATTGCTTAATTGCACCAAGATAATTTCCTAGATGGAGTGAACCGGTGGGCTGAACACCAGATAGAATCCTTTTTGGTATGGAGGGGGATTCTTTTGTAGCGAAGATATGGTTTAACCTCACTGTGTTCTTAAAAGTACGAACTCTAGACATACTAAATGATTGATAAGTTTGTGCTTGAAGCAGAAACAGACAGAGGCAAAGAACAAAGTTTATCATCGTTCTTTGTCACTAAAGCGGACAAGAAAGTATCCGGAACTTTTATTCCGGAGTTTTTATAAACGTTTCACTTCACGGTTCTTCGCATTGAAAAGATTAAAATATGCTCGAGCAACTAGAATCTCTCAAACGAATTCATAATACCTCAACTGTTACCCACACTCAGTTCCAGCCGAACGAAGAGGGACAACGAAAACTTATTATAAAAGGAATCACTCATCGAATGATTTCGCTCGCGTTGAAACGTGAATCAACAAAGCATTTATATGCACAGAAGTTGAAATTAGACGATCTTCAAATCAAACTACATTCAAGTATTGACATTAGCGCGTTAGATACTACAGCAGCCAATACAAATAGTCTAAGTAATTCTACCTATCGAATAATCGCCAAGCCAATCAGAAGGGTTGGACGAAGTCCGCCGAAGCTGAGTAAAAGAGGGTCAACTAGCGCCTTTCAAGATGTTTTAGATGTGTTTTCCCCAACTTTGGTATTTTCAAGAATTCTAAAGGATTGTAAAGATTCCAATAGAATCATCACTGAACTCAATTTACTGGCTCTATCTTTGGCAAAGGACTCGAAACGAGTTTTCGACTCCATCTGTCGTGGGTACGATTTAGGAAGAGTTTTTCAATTAAATCCTAAGAGATTGTGCGAGGACATTGATCTAAGTGATTACTCGTTAGGAAATCCGCTTAATGTTACCAAGCTAGAAGATTTAAATAAAAGAAAAAGAGATGGCATTTTAATAATATTTGATCCCTCCACCAACACACTTGGAGAAAAAATCTCTTTAAAGATTACATATACTAAATACCTTGATCTTAATGTAGAGGAAGAAGTCTGCAAAGAATATTATTTTTCTTCAAATGGAAACTATTTCGGATTAACACTCCAGAAAGAAGCTGTGCGTGCCGCTTCTCCTTCACAAATAAATCATGAAATGTTTGCAGAGGAAAATGACCGCACGCGTCACATTTTGCCTGGTTGGCACGGCAAGAATCCTATTTATATTCCCGCAATAAAATGCAAGCTTGAACTGATAGGACTCGATGCATATTCCAATAATGCATTACTTATTAACAATATTACTAGACTCAAATTTTACTGCGCTTTTTCAAGTGGAATGAAAATGGGAATGAGAAGAATTAGTGAGTTTCTGGAAAAGTATTCTCTTCAGGACGCTGCCAACTTACTTCTCCCTGGTGGGATGAGCTGCTTAAACTATGCTTGCTTGCATGGAAACTTTGAGGTAATTTCTCTTTTTGTAAAAGAAAAATCTAAGCACCCTTCTTGTAGGCAGTTCAGCGCTTAGTCCTCTGCGGAGCGGGAATTAACCATCGTTGCAAACCCGACAATCATTGCACCCCTTTACACGAGGCGGTAGTTGGCAGAAATGTGCAAATTGTTTCATTCCTAATTGAAAGTGGAGCCAATCAAGTAAGTCGAAGATTTTCTCAATATTTTCGCTAACCATATTGTAGCTTTTAAAAGATGATCATGGCAATTGTCCTTTGCATTATGCTTGTAAAATCGGTGATGTGGCCATAGTACGTATCCTATTGGAAAACGTCAGTGGACGAAGAGCGTTACTCGTTTTGAACAATTTAGAGCAAAAGCCGATCGATGTTTGTAGTAGTAACTACATTCGAAGTCAAGTTGAAGGTGAGACCTCACTTGGAAAATATCTGGCCTAACAATCCTTTCTTCATCTTATAGCTGTTATGAGGAGGCACAGAATATTTGTGGCGCCTCGCATCTCGATCTTGGATCGAACTTAAGATTTTGCTCTATTTTACGTTGTATTTCCCTCATCTCTTTTCATTTCTTTTGTCATCTTTTAATACATGCCACCCAAGAGGAAAGCCGATTCGGAAGACCTGCGTCAAAAGAAAAAGCTAACAAAAACATCTTATGTAGATATCATAGATAAGGACTATTATCAGCAGACGTACCTCGATCTCTCCAACGAAGTTTCCCTGAAACCTGATCATGAGAGACGCCCAATTTGGATTTCAAAGGATAAATTGATCTTTCTCGAGGCATTTTCTCCTTTATACCAACAAGCTTGTGACTTTTTGGTCGCTGTTGCAGAACCGGAGAGTCGCCCTGAATTTATCCATGTTTATCGTCTGACAGAAAATAGTCTAAACGCTGCGGTCGCGCTATCAATTGATGCCGAGTCGATCATTAAGGTCTTAAATCGACTTTGTAAAACTAACGTTCCGTTAGAGGTGTCAAAGTTTATCAAGGAAGCAACTTATACGTTCGGGAAGGCGAAGATCGTCCTCAAAAATAATTGCTACTTTATAGAATCAAAGTATCCAGAGGTTTTGAGAGAATTACTGAGAAATCCTGGAATTGCTGAAGCGAGAGAGAAACACGGCACAGAGAATTTCTTGGAATCGACAGCTCCTTTTGAGGACAGTCGAACTCTGGACATAACTAATATTGGTCTCGACATTGACGATGACGAAATGATTTTGAACGATGAGGATCAAGCTCTTCCACACTCGCAGTCTAGTTCAGTTTCATTTATGCTCAAAGCAGGTACTGCACGGATGGTAAAAAAGACAGCAAAGGAAGATTCGAAATATCCGTTGATGGAAGAATATGACTTTAAACATGATTTGAGAAATCCTAACATCGAAATGAATCTCCGACCCTCCACAAAAATTAGAGTAAGTATCGAGCCTTTTGCATTTTCTTTGAAAGACATAGTGATTGATTGATTCCTCTAGCCCTATCAAGAAAAATCACTGTCAAAGATGTTTGGTAATGGTCGCGCTCGATCTGGTATCATAGTGCTTCCTTGTGGAGCGGGAAAATCCCTCACTGGTGTTACTGCTGCCTCTACGGTGAAAAAGTCTTGCGTGGTGATGTGTATTAACAACGCAAGCGTCAAGCAATGGAGAGAACAATTTTTGATGTGGACCACAGTGGCGGTAAGTCGTACCGCCGACGTCTATTCCAATTTAATCCTAAAATCCCTAGCCTAAATGTGTGAAACTATTCACAAGTACTGAGAAAGATACATTGCCAGCGGATAACGAGGGATGCATTATCATCACAACCTATTCTATGATTTGTAAGAGTGGTGCTCGCTCTGTTTCTGGGGAACTGCTGATCAAAGCCATCACTTCTCGAGAATGGGGGTTAATGATCCTCGATGAAGTACATGTTGCGCCGGCAGATATGTTTCAAAAGGTCGTGGACATGGTTAATGCGCACTGTAAACTGGGTTTAACAGCCACTCTTGTTCGCGAAGACAACAAGATTCAAGATCTTCCTTCCTTAGTTGGGCCGAAACTCTATGAAGCGAATTGGATTGATCTCACAAATCAGGGCTTCCTTGCGAAAGTCATGTGCGCTGAGGTTTGGTGTCCGATGACGAAGGAGTTTTATTCTGAATACATCAAAAATAGCACAGCAGGGAAATCGCGGTTGCAGCGATTGTTGTATATTCTCAATCCTCGCAAGTTAAGGATGTGCGAATTCTTGGTGAAGTATCATATCTCAAAAGGTCACAAAATTATAATTTTCAGCGATGACGTCCCTGCCTTATGGTTGTACTGTGAAGCACTGAAGCTCGGTAACCAAGAAATACCCTATATCTATGGTGATACACCTGAAGATAAGCGTCGTGATATTCTGATGGCGTTTAAATCACATCCTGAAGTTAACTGTATCGGGCTTAGTAAAGTTGGCGACACTGCTCTTGATATTCCTGAAGCTAACGTTATAATTCAAGTAAGTAGTCATTTCGGAGCGAGAAGACAAGAGGCACAACGTTTAGGAAGAATATTGCGACCAAAGCCGAATCCAACTGGAGGTTACAATGCGTTTTTCTATACTTTGATCAGCACAGATACGAAGGAGATGTTTTTCTCAAACAAGCGTCAACAGTATCTCATTGATCAAGGCTATACATTTAAAGTGGTGCAAGATTTAACTGAACGTGCTGACAAAGAATCTAATATTTTGAAGGACTTAGGAAATGAATTGCAATTATTAGAGCGAGTCTTAAAAGTTTACCATGAGAAAGCAGACCTAGCAGATCAAGAGGAGGAGAAGGCTTTAGTTGGCTTCTTTGAGGGAGAGTTTGAGGATGAGCAAGATGTAAAGACTCGTCCATCTTCTTTGTCAGCTCTTTCAGGTGCGGGAGGATTGCGTTACACGGAGCGTAGTTAAACTTTGAACAGACGATCAATCTTAAATATAATCAATCACATCAATGCAGTTCACGCTATTAGAAGTTCGAAATTATTGTTTGTAAGCTCTGCCAATATCTATCTATGTTCTGTGGTCGTTTAGAATCGGATTTTAGAACCACCTCGCTCTCTCGGGAATTGTAGTGTACAACTAACTGGAATAAAAATAATCCACCATTTGCCCCATTCAGAAAATCATCCGCCTCCACAGAATATGCGAATAATTTTACTCCAACTGACTGAGAAGGATCCTTCGGTGAAGGGATGCCACCTGACGCTAAAACAAAAATCTGTAACACTTGTAAGGAAAGTCACAGAGATATTTCAACACATCTCACCTTGTTGGTGCGCAATAGATCCTCGATCGCCGAAATCGAGAATGACACTCCTCGGAGTCCAGATATTCGAGTATTCACTGCTTCGGAAAGACCCATCCACTTTTCTTGGAAGATTTGAGGGGAAATCATATTCGGACTATAATCTTTCAACCAACTTTGATCAGCAATCGATCCTTGTGAACTTGTTGGCACATTAGGTGTATCATCCCAATCTAAGAGATTAACCGTCCCGACCACTGCAGGCGGTTGCGTTGGTGGGAGATTAGAAGAAACTGTGACTTGTTCAGTATTATTCTTCTCTTCATGCCGATGAATTGGGGGCAAATCATTAGAATTCAAGTCTGTAGTTTCTTTAATATCAGTCGAATGTTTCTAAGAAAGAAAGAAAAAAGTGAAAAACAGCTGTAAATAAAGGGAATTGGCTTACCAACTGGTAATTCGGATCTATGATAAGATCTGAAGGAATATTAAAAATCACAGCTAAAGAGTTAAATTCAGAGAAGATTTTCTTCTTTAACTCAATATCTTTGTTTTCGGCAAATTGTGCTGAGTAGTTATCCAGCAAAGCATTCATTGGAGCACCTGACAAGAAAAGTAGCTTCGCCGCTTCAACATTGTTTAGCAAGAGTCGATAATACAACAGTGCACGATCATGAAGATCTTGATCGGAAGTGTCATTCAGAGCAGCCTTTAACAGTTTTCCTAACATTGATTGCAATTCAGGTGGGCGTTGAAAGAAGAGTTTCATTGTCGCAGTTAAAATCTGCGTTTTAATGGAAATAGAACTCTCTTGGTCGTATGATTGGATGAACTGCTCCAGAATGTAGGGGGCCTCAAGGATATTCTTCCCAAATTCACCGAGGAGCCAGATTAGTGATGCCTTCGCTTCAGAATCGTCAATCTTGCGTAAATACTTTGCCAAATGAGGGAGAACAACATCGCTCAAAGTTGGGTGGATGCGCACTACTACACTTAAAATAATTGCAGCTTGACTTCGCACGTACGTAGAATCCATTTCCATTAAATTAAGAATAGTTTGGATCATCTCTTGTGCGACAGCAGGAATTTTAGCCGCAATATCACCAATCGCCTGGATTGCACGACGAGATAATTCCGCATCCACATCAGTGACATACTCTCCTAACTCGGATGCAATGTCACGCGCGTTTGAAGAGTTCGCAATGAAAGGTAGAAGATCAACTTTGAGATGCTTTACATGAGGTGGTTCATTGTAACGCACAAAGAATTGGCGATATTCGTCATCAAAGATGCCAGACGAAAAGGATTGGTGCAGGATGCTTTGTAAGTGCTTCAAAGTCATAAACTGTATTTCTGCATGAGCACCAGTGATAAGGGTGAGAATCGGAGGCTTCGAACGCTGCACAATTTGAGTGTGCAATTCTGGCATATGCTTAGTAAGATTAAAGAAGCACTTGAGTGCTGCGAGTACTGAACCAGAATTAGCAGTGCGGAGAACTGGATCAAGTAAATTCATGATAGCGTAAGTTTCGTCCTCGTTACTTGGTCGATATCGTGCAACAATCTCAAGAACAGTGTTTAGACCCCACTCGCTGAATTCACCGATACGATTCAGCAAGTTCATGACCATATGATTATTGGATTCAATTCCGCCAACAAGAAGTTTCATCTCATGAATTACAAAGAGACAATTTGTGACGACATTAGCATCTGGGTCTTGAAGCATTCCATATAACTTGTCTATATATCCTCCATTTTCAACTAAAGCTGTATTCAGATAATTTATCTATATCCCAAAAGATAGAATCAGGTGGACAAATCAAATAACAAACTTCTGACCTTCAGTACACCCAAAACGGCGGTTTTCCTCACGTATGCAGAGATATCATTTAACCCTTGTTGTAAAGGTTTTTCTACATACTCGAGAATAGACTCCAGTCTTAAGCTGCACAACGATCGAAGAGCTAGGCCACGGACTAACGGATCTTCATTATTACTGGAGCAGAAACTGTAAAACCAGCACAAGAAATTGGTTTGAAAGCTTACCACTCTCTCAGAAAAGAATTAATACACATTATTGCCATTTCGGGTTCGTTGTGGGCATATTTACTGAGGTATAAATAAACCATTTTCTTCACAACAATATCCTTCGTTTCAATGGCCATGATCATGTCGGTAAATAACCTCGAGACATCGATACCTAGAGTCATGTACGCAATCACTTTCTTTATTATTTCTCTCTTTCTTTTAACATCTTTTTCAACATTGAAGGTTTTCATAAGCTGAAGTACGCGTTATCCAAGCAGAAAGGATTCATAAACAACCGACCTGTTTGAGCTCATTTACTTCTCCTTTCTTTTGATCCACAAAGTAACCAACTGCGGCTTGTGAAGCAACAGTGATATCGTTCAGTGCTGCAGACATCTTTTAATTGTATCAATTAGAATCTTTGATTGCTAAACACAAAAAGAAAAAGCGCTTTTCTGTTTCCTTTATTTTACCTTCCTATCATCTCGAATCATTTCGAAGAGAAAGATGTTCGCGTTCACGAAAGAGGAACAAGAGGTTTACCAAGAGGATTCGAAGTCTCATCCAAGCTGCAGCTATTCTATCAACACAAGAAAAAAATGTTCTGATAAAGATGGAGAATTTGTTTGTGAAACTTTGCGACAACTCCAACGTGTGTGTCCTCAGAAAAACCCTTTCACTATATATAGTCAAGCGAAGCAATCAACATCCCGCGATGAAATTGATGAAATTTTTGGTCCATTGCAAAGATTTGAAAGTGAAAGAGATCGTTTGCTGGACCCTTTTGCGTTTTTCGAGGAGTCTTTAAGAAATTTCAGCCCAGATTTGTTCAATTCCCATGATTTTCAGTTACAACTACCTCACTCAGACCAGCGGAAACCCCGAGTTTTTATGCCGAAGCCGCCCGAAGATTCCAGTAAGTTTCGGGGAACATTGGTGAATGATTCGGTAGAGGAAATTTAAAATTTGTACAAATATTAACAAATGTATATAAACTTGTAAACTAATACCTTCGACATCCGCAAAAACAATGCGCACTGTGTTTCATGGTGCTTTCACTTCCTGCATCTGGTGTGTCATCAGAAAGATCGCGAAAGCTTGATTTTCGTCGGACAGTAAATTTATGATGATTGGAGTCGAGTCTCTTTTCCAAAATAGAAGACTCTTCTGATGAGTCAATTGATCGATAACTACTTTGTCGAGAATTGAAAGCTTGATCAGGAGGTTTTGCCGCGGAATTAATCTGTGGATTATTGTTTGAAATTGCTTCGAATTCACCAGTATGGATTGCAACAATCTTTGATGTTCGTCTCGGCAAAAAAGCTAAATACGAAAAAAGAGGGCGCGAATTACTTGTCCCATCGACGCTGTCATCGACTGAGGATTGACTGAATGAAGTTCTTCTCATCGCTGTTCCTTTCTTTGCGGCTACATTGACACCATGAATAATCGATCCGAACGAAAATTTTCCTTTTATGCCATCATCGCTAGACAAGGAAAGTGATCCAGAACTATTAGTACGAGAGATAACAGAGCCTTCCAAGTGTTCTGATTGCTTGCGATCCTTCTTCTTTATCTCGTACATCATCCAACAGAACTCATCAAACTCCACCGTTCCATTATGATTAGTGTCAATAGCTTTCATCAATTTTCGCAATTTCCTTTCATTAACTTTGATGCCTATCGAGCGTAGAAGAAGTTTAATCTCATGCTCTGAAAGATCACCGCTGTTATCCACATCCAGAAGTGAGAAGGATCTTTTCAGTTCTTCGATTTCATAATAATCGAAAATTGTTAATAACTTCTTTTCCAAAGAGACAGGTAAATGGAACTTTACTTCATCTGGCATTTGCCAAGTGCATTCGTGGGTTAGGTTGTTACGATAAAACAGCCGTTGCGCGAACGTGTTAAACTCCACTTCCCAATTCAAGCCCAATTTGTCCCTATTTGGTGGCAAAATTCTTTGAACTTTGTTACGTTGAAAGATCATATGTAGAATAAAGCATGATGCAAGAGGCCGACGGTTTAAATGTTGAAGCTTGAAATGATTGATCACCTCCATAAACTGCGTCCATTCTGTAAGTTTCAAATCATCAGCGTAAGTTAAGAATAGCTTCTTCACATACGACTTATTTCCTTTCTCTCCAACTTCCCGAAGGATATCAAGAAACTGATCAACATTGATTGATTGGAAATGCGCTATATCTTCTACGAATAAAGACTTCAGATGTTTAAGCTCTCTGGGCTCAAAGTTAACGTAAACAGAATCATCAAGAAAGAAGGGATCGTTTTCAGGTCGTATCCAACTACTTCTATTTGATTTGATTGAGGCATAATATGGCCGATGGATTCTATCATCGTAAAACCGAAACCACCCAGATGGTAGCATTTGTTCGAGCAGGATCGCATTAGACGGAACAGATTCCAAACTTTTACCCTTACTGTTGATCGCTTTTATAGTGAAACGATATTCTTGACTTGTCGCAAGATCATCCAATACCACTTGTAGTTTCTCAAGCTTCGAAAAATTGTGGCTTCCTTTATACTGCCATTCTGGCGGTTTGAAAGGATTTTGATTTGGGTCCTTGCGATACCTAAGAACTTCCCATCCTAATATATACTCCAAATCGTCTTGATATGTCCACCAAACGGCTGCACTTACACCTCGCGAGATCGAAAAAACAGCGGTTGGTTCACTGGGAAAACCAAACATTAGATTGAGTCTTCGTTGCTCCAAAAGACTTGAAGTCCCTGAAGAGCTAGCAAGGTTTCTTTCATTTTGCTTCAGGCGAATTTCTTCTTCTTTCTGTTTTTTCTTTTTTAGTTGTAAAATCGCTAATGCGTCCATCTCAAAGAAGCAAAACGTCTTTCGATGTCGTACTGTAGCGCAGATTAAAACAAACTTGCAGAATTCAGAACCAACGAAACGAAATGGACCTTCAGCAGCGAAAAACAGTTCCTATCGCTCAACTTCTTCGAAAAAGGAAGCGAGCTAATCAATCCAGCATATCTATTTTGGTTGACTCTTACAAGATATCAAAGTTGGATGAAGCCATCAGCAACCTAGAAAAAAGTGAAAACGATAACTTATTCGAAAGCAAAACAAGAGCCGATGAATTAATTGTCGAAGAGGATGATGACGGAAACATGACTCGTGTCTACTCGAGAATCCAAGAGGAGGATCGAATCGACCCTCTACCATCTAGATTGTTGCCAAATGCCGCTCCAGTGCCAAAGACGCGAAAAGTGAACACCACCTCTCGAAGCAATTCTATGCAAGAGATCAAGAAAGCTATCGAAAGTTATGTACCAAATTCCCAAGTGAAAAGGCCTTTTTATTGTCGTTTTTGTGCTTTGCAAAGCCTTGATCTTCCTGACTATCAGCATCATTTGCAGACATCTTCGCACCAGGAGAAAGAAAGATTTTACAAAAAGATTTCATTTTGTCATCTTTGTCGCAAGCAGTTCACTTCCCCTGAACAGCTAAAGGAGCATAAAAGTGGTCGTGCACATCAAGAAAGATTGTCCCAACGCCAAATTAATCCACCTGCGTCTCGAAGTCATTTCGAAAGATATTAAATCTTCACCTCCCCACCTCGAAGCCTGGCACTTTAAAATGATTTTACATTGACAAACAACCATTGACTCCGCAAACTTATCCTTTGCCAGCGTTGGACAACCGTTAGTTCATATTTTAAAGTGCGAGCATCCACTTACCGTTATGGGTTCCTTCGCCATTACTAAGATTTTCCGTTCCTGCTAAGCCACTTGGACAAGCGAACTGCATTACCACCCTGACGGCACATCTTTGACAAAAGAGGAACCATCAATCAAAAGCACAATCCAGTAATTTAGCTCTATGGTGTAGAGTTTTGTGCCCCCAGTGCATGTCAATCGGTGTTGTATCCTTGATGTGGGAAGTGCTCGAAGATGCCTTCAGGGATTTACTTGAACTTGCATCGGGATTTGCATTGGTTGGGTACATTAGAGCGCTTGCTTGACTTTCAGGTGGGAGTTTAAAACACCCTATTGGGCCAAATTAATTTCATCATTATCGCAAGAGAAAAGACTTATCAGATGACACATGGAACATCGCGGCAACTGCTTACTACAGCTCCCGGTTTTCGAAGGAATTCTTCCAAAGAATATCAATCGACATTTAAGTTTTCACGATATCAAAATGAAATGCAGTTTATGTGGTCAATCGCTTAGCTAGCCGCAGAGAATACGGACACATTGAGAAGTCAGAAGTACTTGGTCGATTGTTGTTCCAACGATTGAGATTTTCTTCCTCTCATTTTGCAGCATTGACAGAAGGAGCTGCAACGGTCAGATTGGGATGGGAAACCGAGAACTTCTGTCGATTTTCATGGGTTTTCTGGAATTTTTGGCTCGGATAGAAGCTGGCGATAGCTGTTGATCCATTTCGTTACTTTCTCATTAATCATAGGTTGGGATCAATGGTTATAGAGGGTTGAGTTGGTGTGATTGGTTTGGAAGAAAGCGCTCCGCCACACGGAATTGGATCTCGCTAAAACATAAGCGACAGCAAATCGCTCGACGAGCGTTTCAGTTTCTGAATTGCTAAATTGCAGGTAGTTTTCCAAGAAGATCGAACTCGAATTTCCGAAAGAGGAAGCCCCATGCAAAACATTTACAGCTAAAACTGGCAAGATAAAACTGGTACAGCACAGCGCAAGTTGACCAATTTAATCTAACCCATGGAATTTTCGGAAAAATCAAGCAATCATGTTGTGCTAGCCAGTTTAAACTGCAACATGATTCATAGACACTAATTTCATGCTTTTTTGACCTTCTAAATCATAAATCAAAATGCAACTGTAATTACTGTCTATAGATGAGAATTAGATAGACGAAAATAGACACGAACGCCTTGATGCTTTCAAAGTATGTCCATAGTTCCAATTTGACATGGACGCTTCTGGTTACTGCAAGGTTGAAGAAGCTAGTGAAGGGAATTACCGAAAAGGAAACAAAGAGAATTATCTGAGTCGAAAGAACTTTGTTCATCACAGTTACGACCCCTGTCGTCGTTCCATGCACCCAGGAGAGAATTTTGATTTCATTCGAAACAATTACATGTTCACAAGGAGTCAGAGAACCAGTTCTTTCATCGTTCTCCGTGGGAGAAAGGTGAGCAAACTGTGAACGGTTCGAAGGATTTCAAGAATTCTTTTTTTCTTCGTCGCGCCACTAGTTATCCTTACATGCAGTTATTAACTAGCAAGCAATCATCCAAAACCTAATGCCTGGTATAAAAACGATTATGCGGGGAAAAGAGCAACACCTAAACATGTAGGTGTATGCAGTGCAAGCACAAAGGCAGGAAAGAAGAAAGAGAAGATGAACCACACAAAAAGAGAAATCAAAGAAGTCAACAATCCTGACAAGGGTTCATAGGCAATAGAATTCCGATGCGAATCATAGATCTTTCCTCGACCTCGCCGTCACGATGGTCGCTACAATCTTTTAGAAGATTGATTTCCCGCCAATGAATAAATCGTTTCGCCCCTGCTTCTTGAGTGATGATCTCCTTTCCGCCTCTACTTGCTTAACGCGACAAAAATCCGCAGGATCAGCTCAACGGTCTAGCAATCCAATTCGCGAATCTAAAACGCAACGAACGACCCACTCAAACCCTTAGGAATCAAGCCAGCATACTTGCCACCTTCCCACTAGTTCAAACAAAAGCCCTTGATCAAAAGTTTCCCTTATCTTAATATAAGGTGTCCGTTCTCACCAGATAATTTCGGTACAGTATCGGTACTTGATCTTGAAAAAACATGATTTTTCGGGAACTCGAGCACAAAAAATGAAAAAAGAAGAGACAAAGAAAGAGATGAACACCTCTATGATCGAAGTTGTTTTCAAGGTAAGGGAAGAGTAAAGTATGCAATTGCTCTAAAGCTCTTCAGGTCTATGCAGATGTTGCATATGGCGAGGAAATTTTTTTATCAGGGAATGTTCCTGCGCTAGGGGGCGACGATATCGCTCGAGCAATCCCTCTGGTGACCTCCGCGGATGATTTTCCGTGGTGGAGAACTAAGGAAGGTATTGTCATCTTGTTTAAAGCTCCTACTCTTCAAATGGCATAATAGGGATATTTTTGTCTGGAGAGCCCGGAGCTGTAAAGTACCGATACTGTATTTTCTCAGGAGGAAAGTTTAGTAGATGGGAAGGAGACTTTCGAACGCTGGATGTTTCTGAAGATAGATCATTAGTAAAAGCTACTGAAGATAAATACGGGGTTTATTCTCGAGGGGAAGGATTATCTGAAAAATCTCCTAAAAAGGCCACAATGACTGTTTCGAAAGATGATCATTCATATCGAGCCAAGCTGTACGCCGCGTGGAATCGTAATAAATCCATAAACTCTAATCTGGAATCGAATGATTCTGTTATAATCGTTTCTTATTTCTTACCGGTGACATTGTCTCGAACAAATAACGGCAAGTGGTCAGCTGTTTGGGACAGGGAGGCATTGCTCTCTTCTTTGCAACTGAATGTTTCACGAGTCCTTTGGGTTGGTTCTGTTCGTTATGGAAATCTTCCCATTCCAACAGATGAAGAAGAATCGGTGACAGCAGTTTTGGCAGAACTTAATTGTGTTCCGGTATTTATAAATCAAACGATGCACATCAAATTTTATGAAGGTTTTTGCAAAAAATCATTATGGTTGGCTTTACATCATGTCGCTGATGTCTACGGACCATTGCAGCAAAGTGATAAAAGTCTAAAAGTTGAACAGGATCTGTGGTTCAATTACAGTACTGTTCATAAACTATTTCGAGAAAAGGTTTTGGAAGTTTATCAAGAAGGCTATTTAATTTGGATTCATGGTTTGCACTTGATGCTTTTGCCTAATTTCCTACGGCGTCGACTCCCTCAAGCCAAGATTGGGTATTTTTTTCACACACCTTTCCCTTCCAGTGAGATCTGGCGAACTATGGCTCGACGAGAGGATTTGTTGCGAGGATTACTTGGGGCTGATCAAATTGGTTTCCACCTTTTTGAATATGCGCGCCATTTTCTCACAACATGTCATCGACTCCTTGGCTACAACTCGGAGATGAATTCATCTGGAATGATGTCGGTGAATGTTGATGGGCGTCAAGTGTCAATCACTTGCATTCATGTCGGAGTAGATATGCCTCGGATGCAAGAGGTTTTCGACTCTCAACTTTTCCGCTCTCAGGTCGTGGCTTTGAAAGGCAAGTTCGAAGGCAAGATTGTGGTGAGTGGTAAGTACGAATGTGTCGAGTAATTCTTGTGTTTAGTTTTCTCTCTTCACAGGAATCGATCGTCTTGAAAGACTTAAGGGGATCCCCCTCCGTTTAATGGCAATCGACCGCTTTTTAGAAAATAATCCTCAGTGGGTTGGCAAAGTAACCTTCGCACTTATTGGAATTTCTGCGGGCGAAAGAGCTCAGGATTATAAACAAACTGTCCATGATGTTCGAATATTAGTTGAACGTATTAACGAAAAATATAGATCCAATGATAAAGGTGGTATTATTTATTTTGAGGAAAGACTCGAAAAAGATATCAAATTAGCAGAACGTTTGGCGTACTTCGCTGTATCCGACATTCTCTTGATGACCGCAACGAGGTACATAATCACGTATTCCAAAATGGAGCTTAAATTCTGCTTTGTAGGGATGGCTTGAATCGTTACCCAATGGAATTTACACTCGCGAGAAAGGAACATGGTAAACTAGCGAAGCAAGGGCTTTGGACATTGGGCAAAGCTGACGGTGCTGGAGAGCCGGATCATGGTTTAATTATTATTAGTGAGTTTGTAAGTAGCGCAAGAGTGATGCGAGGAGCTTTGGTCGTAAATCCTTGGAGAGTGGATGAGGTTGTGTCCGCTCTCGACCAAGTTCTTCGGATGAGCGATACAGAAAGAATCGAGCGAAGTCGAAGAAACATGGAGTTTTCTGCTCGTTTAACCTGTAGTAATTGGGCAAAATACGTTTTAAACGATTTAAAAGCTGCCCAAGGAAGTTCTGATCCAAATGCTAATTATGCTGTTGGATTCGGATTGCAATATAAGGTTATGAACTTAAAGGCAGGATTCCACGCACTCGATGTTAAGGAGGTTAGCAAGTCTTTTAGAGTGGCCAGACACCGTTTGATTCTCCTTGACTGGGGAGGAACATTGGTTCCTAATGTTGATAAACAAGATAAATTGCATGCATTTGCGTTAGCAACAGGACATGCTACTCAAGAAGGTCCATCTGCGGAGCTTACGTCTGTTCTGGAGGCATTATGCAACGACCCTAAAAATTTTGTATTTGTTGTTTCAGGAAAGGAAATTCGTGCGGTTTCAAAGTTTTTCGGAAATATCAAAGGTTTAGGACTCGGCGCTGAGCATGGCTTTTACTACAAATGGCCGCGAGATGAGATTTCCTGGGACCCTAATGATGCAGTACAACAAAAGGCAAAATGGCAGACTATTATGCATATTGCTGATGATTCGTGGAAGGAATCTGCCAAAATTGTCATGGATATTTTTGTCCAAAGAACGCATGGTACTTACATTGAGCAGAAAGGAAATGCTCTTATCTGGCAATTTAGCGATGCCGATCCAGAGTTTGGATTTCTTCAAAGCAAAGAATTAGAGGATCATTTGCGATCTATTTTGGCAACTCATCCCATTGAGATTATACGTGGAGGAGGTGTAGCTGATGGTTATATCGAGGTTCGACCGGCGGGTGCCTCCAAAGGATTGTTCCTCGATCATGTGCTCAGTACTTTAAAAGCTCAGAATATTGAGCCTGACTTTATCATGACTGTTGGTGACGACAGTTCTGACGAACCAATGTTTGAGCGAGTTGGATTGCTGGTCCAAGATCAACCACATGTAAATGCATTCAGTGTAACGGTCGGGAAAAAGCCGACAGCAGCGAAGGCCTACGTCGACGATTCCAATGCAGTGTTGGAATTATTAAGTGCTTTGGTGAAATCTTTGCAAAGAGAAAAGAAATATCTGTCTGTAACGGATTTACCATCCCAAGTTATCCACGACCTTAGCGGATTTGCAAGCGAACTTAAAAGAGATTCAACGGAGGTGAGTCATGGCATTTTAAAAGGGAGCTAACTCTAATTTTATTTTGTAGCGCGCCTTTTTTCCAAGAGCCACTTCTGATGGGAAACTCTCGCTGTCTGGCCCTGAGGTACTGTTTATTTGGAGTATTTATCTCGGAGTTAAAATTAGTTTGTGGTAGATTTTGCAACGAAGGGGAAACACTGAACAAACAGAATATTCCCGCTCAGATTCTCATAGTATCCATCCCGTAGCATCTCTTTCTCTTTCTATGAAGGATTATATGAGCAGGTGAATTATCTGTATTATGTGACATTTTCATTCTGATTATTTTCTTAGTTTGAGTGATGATCAACACGACGACGATATGGGTGGAATATCCTTTTAATTCTAAGATCTGCTGATAAGCTCAAGACGGACTGTTTTTCAGTAAGAAATGTCCTCTTGGTAGCGCCTGGTAACTTGCCCAGATTTTATCCTCATCGTCACGATAAATAGTAAGTGGAGGCTCCTGAACATTATCTGAAATGTTAATTTGGATCTTTTCAATTGCTGCCAGTAAATCTGGTTCGTTTTCTACGGATTTAACTCCGACACCCAAAACAGCAAATTCATAAGGAAGTAATAATATCTCATCTTTATTTGAGTTAGATATTATTCCATTTTTGGAGAGAAGCTTGACGTAATGGCAGCTGAGCACTCCATCCTCCACCTCTTCGCAACTGACTAAATCTATCACGAAACCTCCGTTGCTGAGCCTCAAAAGTCGCGAGAAGCAAGATAGATTTTGTATACAGATACGTAGCTCTGCGTCAGATACATTTTCAGAATTTCGTTTGAGCAAACCGCTCGATCGATGTTCAAGTAACAACCATCCACATAATTTTGAAATTTTCCCATAACCGAATGAAGTCTGAAATGAAGAATACTTTCCATAAGGCAACAGCCTTTTCAAGAAAAATGATCTGTAGACTTCTTTAAACCTGTGGGCTGCAAGCTTCTCCAGTGTAATATCTTGAAGATTCCATCTTTTTGAACAAGCCACTTTCCAAGTCATTTCCTCTGAGTCTTCCGCGAAATTTGTGAGGGCTTTTGAAACGGCTCCAACCTTCCATAGATCCTGCGGGGAAAAGAAAGAGAGAATTTCCAAAAGAAGTCTTGGTGAAAGGCACGTTAAATAGTTCATTTTGGCATTAGTCCTGTATTCAGCATTCCCAGATATTGGCAACTTCAACATCATTTTATTAATTTACATTGCATGCAAAATTAAACGTAAACCGTTTAAACAGATTTCTCGAAGAGATGAGTGGATAAAAAAAATGAAGTTAATGGAGAAAAAGCGTTACTCTTACGATTCTGTTGTTTCTCGCCCCGCTCTCGAGCCTCCCGCACCATCATCTATCTTTGCTCAGAACAAGATCCCAGCATCTTACAAATGGAGTACACTATCTCATCCTAACATTCTTCTTGCACGCGACGGAAAGCTACCTTCTGTCGGAATTAGCGGAAAAGCTGCCGGATGGAGTGACCTTCGATTGGATTGGGTCCAAGAAAGTAATCTCTCAGAGGGCTATCCATACTTTGTCCGAGGTCGAGACAGCCTAAGATCATATCTTACCACTTTGTTCGTTGATCAGATCGCCATGTATGACGGGGCAATGGGTACAATGATACAAAAGCAGAAATGGTTAGATGAGAGCTCATTCCGCGGTGATCGATTCCAAGATTGGTCATGTAACGTGAAAGGCAATAACGATCTTCTCTCCCTCACCCAGCCTGCAGTTATAAAGAATATCTATCTCGAATATCTTCGAAGTGGATCACGACTCATTGGCACAAATACCTTCAGTTCCACAACGATCGCTCAGGCAGATTATCAAATGGAAGGTCTTGCATATGAATTGAATTATGCAGGTGCTCGGTTAGCGAGAGAAGCGTGTGATGAAATTACAAAGTTGGACCCCACGAAGCCAAGATTCGTTGCAGGAGCATTAGGTCCCACAAATCGCACAGGTTCGATCTCTCCAAGTGTAGAAGACTCGTCTATTAGAAATGTGACTTTTGACGAATTGGTTACTGCTTACTATGAACAAGTTGTGGGATTGGTAGACGGTGGAGCGGATATTTTAATTGTTGAGACGATTTTTGACACGTTGAACGCAAAAGCCGCACTTTTCGCAATCGGAGAATTTTTGGAACATGCTGGTGTGGACATACCTGTCTTTGTATCTGGTACCCTTGTCGACATGAGTGGTCGCACTTTATCTGGTCAAACGACGGAGGCTTTCTATGCTTCTATTCGCCATGCGAAACCCATGTGTGTGGGATTAAATTGTGCATTGGGAGCCAAACAGATGGTTCCTTTCGTAAAGCGTCTCGCTGCAGTTGCTGAGTGCTTTGTTCATGTCTACTCGAATGCAGGCCTCCCAAATGCAATGGGTGGGTACGATGATACTCCAGAAGATATGGCACGATACAACGAAGAGTTTTTTGTGAATGGATGGCTCAACATGGTTGGAGGCTGTTGTGGGTCAACTCCTGAGCATATTTCTGCAATTAAATCCCTAATCGAGACTAAAGGTTATAAGCCGAGACCTCTTCCAAGTTTAGGCAAACCAAAGATGTGGTTGTCTGGATTAGAAGATTTGGTCGTTGACGACGTATATAATCACTTAGGTATGCCTTTCTTGAATATTGGCGAGCGTTGCAATATTGCCGGGTCCATTCAGTTCAAGAAGCTGATGATGGCAAATAAATACGCCGAAGCTATGGATGTTGCAAAAAAACAAGTTGTTGATGGAGCTCATGTTATTGATATCAATGTTGATGATGGTATGTTAGATGGACTAGCGGCAATGCAAAAGTTCGTTAAAATTGCCATCACAGAGCCTGAAATAGCTAAAGTTCCCTTCATGCTTGATGCATCGAAGTTCGAGATTGTATTAGCAGGTTTGAAATGGTGTCAAGGCAAACCTATTGTCAACAGTATCTCTCTTAAGGTTGGAGAGAAGTTGTTCAAAGAACAGGCGACATTGTTAAAAAAGCATGGTGCGGCAGTGGTAGTGATGGCATTTGATGAGCAGGGACAAGCTGCTACAAAGGATGAGAAGATTCGCATTTGCAAACGTAGTTACGATATTTTGGTAGACGAAGTGAAATTTCCTCCAGAAGATATCATTTTTGATCCTAACGTTTTGACCATCGGAACTGGTATGGAAGAACACGCGAACTACGGTGTGGATTTCATTGAGGCGAGTAAAGTGATCAAAGAAATTTGTCCGTATGCTAAAATATCTGGAGGTATTTCCAACCTTTCCTTCGGCTTTAGAGGTGTGAACAAGATTCGAGAGTCCATCCACTCCGTCTTCCTTCATAATGCTATCAAAGAGGCCGGGATGGACATGGGAATTGTAAATGTGAAAGAAATGATTCCTTACGAGAAGGTCGAAAACGACCTTTTACATCTGTGTGAAAATTTAGTTTTTAATAAAACCCCATTGGCAACGGAGCAAATGTTGGAGCGCACAACGTGGGAAAAAGAAGCCGAGCATGCACGAAAAAATAATCTTCCTATTCCGCACAAGCCTCGAGTTATTGTTAAAATCGAGAAAAAGCGTTACTCTTACGATTCTGTTGTTTCTCGCCCCGCTCTCGAGCCTCCCGCACCATCATCTATCTTTGCTCAGAACAAGATCCCAGCATCTTACAAATGGAGTACACTATCTCATCCTAACATTCTTCTTGCACGCGACGGAAAGCTACCTTCTGTCGGAATTAGCGGAAAAGCTGCCGGATGGAGTGACCTTCGATTGGATTGGGTCCAAGAAAGTAATCTCTCAGAGGGCTATCCATACTTTGTCCGAGGTCGAGACAGCCTAAGATCATATCTTACCACTTTGTTCGTTGATCAGATCGCCATGTATGACGGGGCAATGGGTACAATGATACAAAAGCAGAAATGGTTAGATGAGAGCTCATTCCGCGGTGATCGATTCCAAGATTGGTCATGTAACGTGAAAGGCAATAACGATCTTCTCTCCCTCACCCAGCCTGCAGTTATAAAGAATATCTATCTCGAATATCTTCGAAGTGGATCACGACTCATTGGCACAAATACCTTCAGTTCCACAACGATCGCTCAGGCAGATTATCAAATGGAAGGTCTTGCATATGAATTGAATTATGCAGGTGCTCGGTTAGCGAGAGAAGCGTGTGATGAAATTACAAAGTTGGACCCCACGAAGCCAAGATTCGTTGCAGGAGCATTAGGTCCCACAAATCGCACAGGTTCGATCTCTCCAAGTGTAGAAGACTCGTCTATTAGAAATGTGACTTTTGACGAATTGGTTACTGCTTACTATGAACAAGTTGTGGGATTGGTAGACGGTGGAGCGGATATTTTAATTGTTGAGACGATTTTTGACACGTTGAACGCAAAAGCCGCACTTTTCGCAATCGGAGAATTTTTGGAACATGCTGGTGTGGACATACCTGTCTTTGTATCTGGTACCCTTGTCGACATGAGTGGTCGCACTTTATCTGGTCAAACGACGGAGGCTTTCTATGCTTCTATTCGCCATGCGAAACCCATGTGTGTGGGATTAAATTGTGCATTGGGAGCCAAACAGATGGTTCCTTTCGTAAAGCGTCTCGCTGCAGTTGCTGAGTGCTTTGTTCATGTCTACTCGAATGCAGGCCTCCCAAATGCAATGGGTGGGTACGATGATACTCCAGAAGATATGGCACGATACAACGAAGAGTTTTTTGTGAATGGATGGCTCAACATGGTTGGAGGCTGTTGTGGGTCAACTCCTGAGCATATTTCTGCAATTAAATCCCTAATCGAGACTAAAGGTTATAAGCCGAGACCTCTTCCAAGTTTAGGCAAACCAAAGATGTGGTTGTCTGGATTAGAAGATTTGGTCGTTGACGACGTATATAATCACTTAGGTATGCCTTTCTTGAATATTGGCGAGCGTTGCAATATTGCCGGGTCCATTCAGTTCAAGAAGCTGATGATGGCAAATAAATACGCCGAAGCTATGGATGTTGCAAAAAAACAAGTTGTTGATGGAGCTCATGTTATTGATATCAATGTTGATGATGGTATGTTAGATGGACTAGCGGCAATGCAAAAGTTCGTTAAAATTGCCATCACAGAGCCTGAAATAGCTAAAGTTCCCTTCATGCTTGATGCATCGAAGTTCGAGATTGTATTAGCAGGTTTGAAATGGTGTCAAGGCAAACCTATTGTCAACAGTATCTCTCTTAAGGTTGGAGAGAAGTTGTTCAAAGAACAGGCGACATTGTTAAAAAAGCATGGTGCGGCAGTGGTAGTGATGGCATTTGATGAGCAGGGACAAGCTGCTACAAAGGATGAGAAGATTCGCATTTGCAAACGTAGTTACGATATTTTGGTAGACGAAGTGAAATTTCCTCCAGAAGATATCATTTTTGATCCTAACGTTTTGACCATCGGAACTGGTATGGAAGAACACGCGAACTACGGTGTGGATTTCATTGAGGCGAGTAAAGTGATCAAAGAAATTTGTCCGTATGCTAAAATATCTGGAGGTATTTCCAACCTTTCCTTCGGCTTTAGAGGTGTGAACAAGATTCGAGAGTCCATCCACTCCGTCTTCCTTCATAATGCTATCAAAGAGGCCGGGATGGACATGGGAATTGTAAATGTGAAAGAAATGATTCCTTACGAGAAGGTCGAAAACGACCTTTTACATCTGTGTGAAAATTTAGTTTTTAATAAAACCCCATTGGCAACGGAGCAAATGTTGGAGCGCACAAATTTGGAGAAGCTCAGATTGGAAAAAATGAAAAATGGCGATACCAAAAGCGAAGTTGAAGCGAAGGTAGAATCTTGGAGAGACAAACCAGTTTCCGAACGCTTATCCCACGCATTGATTAACGGTATTACAGAATTTATTGACAAAGATGTAGAAGAGGCACGACGTGCTGCTTCAAAGCCATTGGAAGTTATTGAAGGTCCTTTAATGGACGGTATGAATATTGTTGGTGATTTATTTGGTGCAGGGAAAATGTTTTTGCCTCAAGTTATCAAGTCTGCCCGTGTGATGAAGAAGGCAGTAGCTTACTTATTGCCTTTCATGGAGGAGGAAAAGCGCGCAACGCTTTTACGAGAAGGGAAAGATCCAGATGAAGTCGCTGAAGACGATACTTCATCTTATGCTGGAACTATGTTAATTGCTACGGTAAAGGGTGATGTCCACGACATTGGCAAAAACATTGTAGCTGTTGTCCTTGGGTGTAACAACTACAAAGTTTATGATTTAGGTGTCATGGTTACATGCGATAAAATTCTCGATGAAGCCTTAAGATTGAATGTCGACGTTATCGGATTGTCTGGATTGATTACTCCATCATTGGACGAAATGGTCACTGTCGCCAAGGAAATGAAGAAGCGCGGAATGAAACAACCTTTATTGATTGGTGGTGCTACAACCTCGAAGATGCATACGGCAGTAAAGATTTCTCCGATGTATTCAACAATTGATCATCCTGTCATTCATGTTCTTGATGCTAGTCGTTCAGTGACAGTGATGTCCTCACTTTTAAATGAAAGTAAAGCTGACTTTGTTGAATCAATTCTCGAAGAGTATGAAGAGTTGCGGGAAGACCATTATGCTAGCTTGGAAAATCGTACATACATTTCCTATGAAGTCGCTAAGTCGAAAGCGTTGAAGATCGATTTTTTGTCTGACCCGCCTGCTCCTGTCCCTAAAACCCTGGGTATCACAGTTGTCTCAAAGAAGATTGAGGATGTTATTTCTTTCATTGATTGGAATCCTTTTTTTCAAACATGGGAGTTGCGCGGAAGATATCCAAATCGCGGATATCCCAAGATCTTTAATGATGAAAAGGTTGGTGCCGAGGCAAAAAAATTGCACGGCGATGCCCTGGCGATGTTACGTGACATAGCACAAAATAAAACGCTAGAGTTAAGAGGTGTGGTTGGATTATTCCCAGCTAATAGTATTCATCAAGAAGATGTTGAAATTTTTGAAGATGAATCTCGAAATGTAGTAAAGGCAAAGTTCTGTATGTTGCGCGAACAAGCAGAGAACGACAATCCCGAGAAATCGTATTTAAGTCAAGCTGATTTTATCGCTTCTAAGGAGAGCAATATCGCTGATTATTTAGGTATGTTTGCCGTAGCTTGTTTCGGTTGTGAAGAAGCGGTAGCAAAGTATGAAGCTGTACATGATGATTATGGCAAAATCATGGTTCAAGCACTTGCCGACCGTTTGGTTGAAGCTTTCGCAGAGGCCGTTCATCGTGATATTCGGACTGATATGTGGGGATACGCACCCAATGAAGAGTTAGATGAAACAGAGCTGCATAAGGTGAAATACCAAGGTATCCGTCCAGCTCCGGGTTATCCAAGTCAGCCTGATCACACCGAAAAACTCACCCTATGGAAAGCTTTGAACGTCGAGGAATTGACCGGAATCAAGCTCTCTGAGTCTTTGTCAATGATTCCGGCGTCTTCAGTGTCAGCACTGGTGTTCGCGCATCCAAAGAGTGAATACTTTGCTGTTGGTCAAATTAACAAAGATCAAATTCACTCCTACGCACAGCGGAAGGGGATGTCCGTTTCTGATACCGAAAAGTGGCTATCCCCCATTTTATGCTACGAAAGTTAGCCAGTTTCTCTGTTTACTTGATTATTGCACATTTTCCGCCTCCAATTTTGTAGTAAAATTAAAACTCCCCTGCCATACCGATGCAGCAGCGTCAAAATTCGAAAAACTATTCGAGAATGATGCTTCTTGTTTTTCTAGCGCTATTCTTAATCTTTGCTTTCATATACTATCGAAGAAGGATCGGTGAAAATGCCAAAAATGGAACCAAGAAAGAAACAAAAACAGAGGGAAAAGTCATTTTATCAGCAGCACTCGAGATCTTATTCAAACGATTTAAATTCAATCTTAATCATACGAACCAAATTACGATTGCTATTTCGAAGGTTCGTCTTCACTAAATGAATAATTAATATATTATGAATTTCTTAGGCAAATTTGAATGATCTAACCCAAACGGATGTTGATTTATTGTACGAGATCGATCGAAATACGAAAGTCTACTTTCTGTTGAAAATTCATCATCTGGACGAAGAAGTTCCTCTTAAATCGCTGATTATAGAACGTATTCCCTTTATAAAGCCAAAGATTCATCATGTTTTGTTTCATCAGACGCATAAAGGCAAAATTGCATTTGTACGTCAAATTAGACCACATTTACACATTGATTGTGATGCTCTCTCAGTCAAAGAATTAGCTCCCCATGTTCCTTTTGCTGTGCGTCTTTTGAATGAAGGAGATGTTTTAAAGAAGTCCGGGGAAATTGTTGCAATAAGAAGGATAGAGGATTTAATATCGTAGTTACTCTGAAAAGATTTCTAACTGAAGGAGAGATTCGTCACTATTTCCTTGTAGGTAGCACCCTGTTGGCAGTTGATTCAATTTTAACATGCTTTGGAATCGTCTCAGTGAATTATAATGAACCTCTGTAACCTCCTCCCCGCGAATGATAAAGGGAACTCCTGGGGGATAAATCAATATCTAACAAGAAAATAAGTCATAATCAAACGATCGATTAAAACATGTCCTACGCACAGTTTCTGCTGAAACCTTTCCAAGAAGTTTTTGCTTCAGTTCCGCGTCCTCATAATCCAGATAGACCGTTGTCTTGGAGGAATGCAACAATTGCGATTCCGCTTTCTTAAAGGAGATTGATTGAAACCCGGTCGACATCACATCTTCTGCGAAGGAATTTTTCCCTTGAAGGAATCTCTGGGCTTGCAAGTTTGACAGCTGCGTAAAGAGAAAGGATACCGCGGCTTTTGAATTCTGAGGAAGGACGAAAGTGAGGCATGTTGGGAAATTCAATTCGCAGAAAATCCCGTACTCTAAAAAGATGAAAAGTGAGAGTTTGTTCTTCAAATCATTAATCTTACCTTCACATAAATAATCATCTACCATGACGCCATCGACAATCTTTGTCGAAAAAGGGTCTCGGAATTGAACATTCAATTTAAAAGGATCAACAAATAGGCGATCTCGACTGATAGCTGGTGATCGGTCTAAAAGTCTTGTGAAGGGGTTGAAATCGAGTCGATCCTTGAGTTCGGTAATATATTCAACGTCTTGACGAATTTGAAGACCGCCACCTTCGGCAAAGTATTTGATGGACGCGTGCAACGACGCTAATAATAAGGAATTCGGACTGGTAGTAGTAAAGGAGGAAAAAGAGTCTTGAATAATCCTTTCAATTTCCTTTACTGGGAGATTAACGACTCTATGAAGGTCTAAAGCAGGGATGTTAAATATCAAGGAAGGTTGACTTAATTTCCACCTTTGCCTATATGAAGTAAGCCTGTCTGAGACAAAGCCATCAATCCTTTATGAGAACTTTGTACCACAAGATCGGCGCCGCAAGAAACGGCATCTAAAAACAAATGATAAAGGAGAATTCAATCGATGATCGAGACAGTCACCTTGCCCATCAACAAATCGTAAATGTGCACCATGAGCCTCATCAACTAACACAGGAACACCATGGAGATGACATATTTCGATTTGAGAGGCGAGCGCGGCCTTTCCATTATAGACACCCTGATAAGTTGGTCTCGTGAAGACCACACCACAGATCTAATAAAAATATAAAAGATTCACACGAAGTTTGCAACAATCACAGTACCTTTTCTTTATTGGCCGAGAGAGTTTGATGTAGAAGATCGTCATCAATATTAAAGGGAACGTTAAAGTCTGGCTCGACATATACTGGTAATAAAATGCTTTCACAATCTAGCAACTTTAAGCCATCAAAAACAGATTTATGAGCCGTTCTGGCGATAAGAAATCGACAAGGAGTATGTGAGATGCGAAATTTTCTTTGAAATATAGTCCTCAAGGCATACATTGCAATCAGGATGCCACCGGTACTGCAGACTAAAGTTAAGAAAGAATTCACAAATCAAATCATCGGACCTCCCATTAACCAAGTAAAAGCTTTTGCTGCTTCCATATAAGTAAGAAGCCATTTCTTGTGAAAATTTTAAGGATTTCTGTAAGATGTGTGAACACAAATATTAAATCCGTCGAAGTTCTACCTCTGGCTGATGAAGATTATCCAGTTCATCGAGCTCGGGAAGATCATATCTAGCAACATTTTCGTCAATAATTTTTCTTAATGACTTCGGTAATGCCTTTCCTCCATCATGATTGGGGAAAAAATATCTTCTTTTCGCTTTCATATCAGCTTCTACTAAACAAGACAGAAAATCATCATGAGATGTCCAATCTTCTTCGAGATTGGAGCGTAAGATTATTCTACTGAAGATTTTGTGTGCTTTACACTGTCCTTTTAGTGCATTAGTTAATTGATTGGCGAGAATAAGGATTATGCCCGCTTCGAGCAAGAAATCCCATTTCATTTTCTCCTCTTCTCTTTAATCTACGTCTCTCCCTGATCTGATTTGTTAACGGCTAGAAGGGCAAAGCAATTAATTGGAGTGAGTATGTCAAGAATTGCTCAAAGGAAGAAGGTTTATGATGATATTTTCACAACTGTAGCAAGTTGGAATGAGGTGAGGAGTGCGCCGTAGTTTTCTGTTCTCTCTTCTAACCCATCCAAGAATTTCGGTTCCTTTCAAATTTCATTGCAGAAAAAGCAATACGAGGAATGTTGCAAAAATACTGAACAGCTGATTCAACAGACCGAAAAGATTCTAAAGCTCATTGAGCATTCAGAAAATGTTCATGAGTTGCAATCTTCCATATTATCCCGCCTGATCTTATTCTATCGAGATATTCTCTTCAACGACAAGTTTTTGAAAGGATCTGAAACTTCCATTCATCGCATAAAAGCGTTTATCTTCCAATTCTATCAATTGATCCAGTTTAACAACAGTACTGGAAGCAAATCTATCAATTTTTTCGAGATCTTTAATTTTCTGATCAATAAAGATCCTCGAGATTGGGATTCTCAAGGTTTTCATCGATTACTCACAAGTAGTGTTGAGAGTCAAACGTTAGCAATATTTAAAAAAGAGCTCTCGAAATCTCTCCCAGTTGAAATGTTGTTACTGGCAGTCAACTTATATCTACGTGGAGTAAAAGCAATAACAGGAGAACCTATTGAGCAAATATTTAAAGCATTATCCGAGTCAATCTCTGTGCTAATTGGCAAAATGGAAAATGTCTCTCCTGTGAGAATAGAACAAAACTCTCAATACGGATCAATTCTGGCCAAAGGGATATTTGATCTGCTGAATATCATCATTCCGTATCTTTCTCAAAATGAACAGCAATTAGATATTTCTGTAGTTTTTCTTCATATTAGCATATTACATGGTATTATGGCTCTCCTTAGTGAGTATCACCAGTTGATAAGCGGAAGAAGTTTGCAGTATGTCACAGCTATTCTTCACAGAATCTCTCAAATCTTCCATCATTATTTCTCGAATGAGAAAAGATTTTCAGTCGCAGCATTATTTTCAAAAGGAAATATTGGTGTATCATATAACTCACTGTGTGCTTCATTTCTCTTACGTTATAATTCTTTTCTCGCTTCCGTTAGCCACTCCAGCAGTGCTTCCAACTCCATGGATCAGGGATTGCTAGATGCAATAACGTCTTTGACGGTAGTTTTTGTGACAAATTGTTTATCAGGATTGGAACCGTTGTCTTTTGATACACTTTCCCCTCATTTGAAAGTTCTTAGTCGAACTATTCGTTTACATACTTTTTTCTCTCAGGGAAAAGAGTTTTCATCAAACCACAGTAAGGAAGATGACAAAGTAAATATAAGCACTGAGTCCCTCAGTGGATCGTTTTCAATCAATTCACAAAACCTACACCAAGATAAACACCATAAGTTGATGGTTTATTTTATTTCTCTTGCTGTCCGCACACTCTCCGGTTTATCAGAGGGTACCGATACAATTGATAGTTTTGAACAAGAACTTATTATTCTTATTCAGAGCGATTATCTTCTTTGGAAATTTGTTTGTTCGTATGTATCAAGAGAATTGAATCAAAAAATTACACTTTATTCCAGAGATCAGAAGGTATCCTCTTTACGAGGGTGGAAGGTATTCTTTGTATTGATTTACAAAAGCTTTTGGAAAAATCAGTTAAAATTTTCTTTTTCAAAAGCTTATGAAGACGTTTGTATTCGATTACTAGAAGTAGAATTTAATATGATGGTGAGCAAGACCATTGATCCTAATGAGTTTTCCGAAAGCAGTAACATAGAATCACAAGAATTGTTAGCAACCGTTATTTCAAGCGATAAACAAAACCAAAAGAACCTCTCTTCTATGTTTGCACTTTTACATCGCTGGTTTATCGTGAAAGGAAGTTTAAATTATTTACACCACAAACTTTCATTGGTTGGCGGATTTGATGGGAATAAGTCAGAGAAAATAAGAGAAGAATTACTCAATTCAGAGGATTGCAAGATGATCTGCTCATTATATGAGCAATGGGAAAAAATTCTTCAAATAATCGAGCGTGAGTTGCGCTTTTCTGAGAATGAACAGCAATTCCATTGTTTTATTGCTATGATGTTGAATTCTTCTGAGTTAATGAAGTATTCCCACTTTCTAACACTCATTGGTGCTCATCGCCTCCAACACCAGCTATATCAACTACTATCTCAGCAAAAGCATTTCTATCAGCAGAATCCTTACTATAATGCTGATATAATTTATTGCTTTCGCGTTCAACTATGCATATATCATTATTGGAATAATTATTCTTCAGAGTTTTACCTTCCAGAAAAGCAGCTCTTTAATACAAAATCTAATCATAATTTCCTTGAAAATATGAAAAATCTCCACTCAATCCCTTCAACTGAAAGATCATTGAAATCGTTGTCTGTTTCGCAATTTTCTTACAATAACAATATCTTTCTCTCTCTGGAGGATTACTTCTTGACAAGTCATCAATTTCTTACCTCAACTATACCAACTTCATCTCCAGATGTAGCTGATGAACTTAAGAATAGGCGGATTCAACAAAGGATAAATGTACAATCACATTGTAATTATTTATTGAGCGAATGTCGTCATTTCAAGTCCTTTGACAGTGTCCCTAGCAACCAATCTACTGCATTAATGAGTCAAATAAATTACCTGAGATTTCAGTTTCGACTTATGGCAATTAATTCTTGGATTTGTCTGTTCTTTGCACGGATTTTGTTTCTTCAGTTTGGTGAGATTTCAGAATCATTGCACCTTTGCCGCCAATCCTTGGCCTTTTGTTCACAATCCAAATCGGAGAGTATTTATATTCCTTGGAGTCATGTGAAACTGGAAACTCTTCTGCTAATCTCTGAAATTTATGATTTTGTTGGAAAGCCGACCAGGTGCCAAGAATACTTAGCTGAAAGTCTTTTAATTGCAAATCACTTTCCACTTCTAGATCAAATTTATCAACTCCATGCTTTTCGATTATTTTTGCGGTTAAATTCCAAAAGGCTGGAAGATATCTTACTGAAACTTTTAAATGATGGACAACCGAGCTATTTCTATAACGCTGAAATTCAAATTGTAAATCGTGAAAAATCTCTTGATCAGACTGATCAAAATTATTTGGGATTGACTCAAGAAGTCATTCATTCTCTGCTCATGTTATTCCCTTCAATTCATCAAAAGCTCTTTGAGCAACTGCAAGATAAAAAGGGTATGAAGGGTAGCAAAGAACCAAGTCCTCCCGTCACTAGTTACGAAAGACTCCTGGACTTTCTTTTAAAATTATCCTTTGAACCCACTTCCAAGTCTTTTAATTTCTTGCGCTATCGATTTACCTATCGTTTTTGGGGGTTGCAATCAGAGCAATTGGACGAAATCTCGATTAATAAGCAAGACTTGAAAGCTCTCGACGCAATGGCCTCCCTCTTTCAGTACACTCCCAATATTGCTTCTAGCCAAGACAATAAACTGATCTATTCTTTGCTACAATCAATAAACAAAAACGAAAAGCCAGTTGACTTTGCTTCGTTCATTAGATTCTTTCCAAATCTTCATAGTCACCAGAAATACAATCTTCAAATCCTCAAGCAATTAAGAAAAGAAGCGTGTGCACGGTCCTGTGAACCAGCTTTGGCGTTAACATCTCAGAGTTTTGATACTTTTCTGTACGGAGCATCATCTCTTTTTCTCAGCAGTGAGTTGTCACCATTATCCCTCTCCAGCCTACAACAAGGAAATCAGAACAATCTTCTCAGTTCCTATGGAGAAATGATCAACAACGCTATTCAATATCAAGATCCCTCCGTCAAGGCTCAGATTGCCTTGAAATTGAGATCATTAAATTCACTATTAAAGGACGATTTTAAATCCTGGCTCTTCTTCATTTCTGTGGATTCTTTCAATAAACGTATTCTATTTGGTGGTAACTGCGAACTTAGTTACCGAACCAGTATTCTTAGCGGTAAATCGTACGATCTGTTTATGTCTTTGATTAAAAAGTGGCGTGAAGTATTAGAAGAGAATCATCATTCCTTGCATTGTTATTTTCCTGGAAATTCTGGTAGCCTAACTAATGAACAGAAAAGGCAATGGTGGCTTACTCGAGAGGCCATAGATAGCAAAATGGAAAGAATTTTACTTGAAATGAATCAAATCCTCAGACCGAAGTTTCAAGAATGTTTGCATGAATCTTCTCTGTTCTCCCCAGACCAGAGTGAACTGTCCAAAATGCACCGGTCGCAACTTTCCAATTATGAAGATCAAGAAAATTGCCCATGGAATGAAAACGTGGTTGAAGAAGTTCACACCTTTCATCCTGAAGTTGATCTTGATGATTTATCTCAGTTGGAGTCGGAATTTCGAAAGTCTGTTGGCATCAGCAAAGCTAAAAGTGATCAAATATCCATTTCTTCGAACATGAAGAAGCAGACTGAAGAAGTTGTTTTGAAGTACGAAGCATTTAAACTTGCTGAATTGAAAACCAAGCTTAAGGAGCGAGGACTGGCTGTTTCTGGAAAGAAGTCAGATCTGATTCAAAGGTTATTAGATGACGATAAACGAGAGGATTCAAATTTGTCTGATGCAAACTTACTTAACTTGCGGTCGCCAAATAAGAAACCTCTTAACGACGCAGGAAAATTTGTCGCAAATCAAACTAATAGTCCTCGACCACTTATGAAGTTAACATCGTCCAAGTCCAACGAAAGAATTCGCAATTCCTTAAAAGGCAAACCAAATATAACTTCTCTTCAACAGCAATTCCGACCGAAGAGCAAGACTGTCTCCATTGCCTCTATTAACTCTCTTTCTTTTCAAAGTGAAGAAACAAGTCCTTCATTCTCTTCAGTGTCTCTTTCATCTGTAACGAGTGGGACGGAGCAAGAAGAATACGCTCCTAACAAGCATTTCTTTTTACTAATCGATGAATTGATTCAAGAATTTCCTTTCGAGTGTCTTCCAGAGATAAAGAAAGTCTCGAGTTCTCGGGTTCTTTCACTTCCTCATCTGTTTCAGTTGATCGATAATTTCGATGTTGAAGCTGAAACTACCTGTGCTAATTTATTGCCGAAGAGTAAAGTACTGAGCCACCAACTTGATAAGAGAAAGTCATGGTTCGTTGTTGATTCAGAGAATAATTTACCAGACACGCAAAAGGTTATGGTTGAGTATCTGACAACCCATTTGCAACATAAAAATTGGAAAATTATTGCTGGAAGAGTTCCAACAGAAGAAGAAATCAGGTGAGTATGGTTGGAACCGTATTGTGCTAATTTCTAATATCTAATTTCCCCAAATTTAGAACGAATTTCCGATCAGAAGATATATACGTATACTGTGGACATGGAGCAGGTGAAAACATGTTTCAGAAAATTGATAAAGAGAATAGTAATCAGCGCAAAGCAGAAGGCCGAATTCCGTTTCCAGCTGCATTTCTTTTTGGATGTAGCAGTGCGAAATTGAGAGATCGTGGATTCCATGAGCCTATTGGAGCTTTAACTAGTTTGTTTGAGAAAAATTCTCCTTTAGTTGTCGGAAATCTGTGGGATGTCACTGATAAAGATTTGGACAGATTTAGTATCCAAATGCTAGAAAATTATTATGGGGCGAATAAAAATCCTCCTTTGGATAAAATTATGGCAGAGTCTAGGAGAGTGTGCAAGCTTGGTTACGCCGTCGGGGCGGCACCGGTGATCTTCGGTATACCTCTTCCTTGTGTATAGTTGGGTTTGCGTATCTTTTCACAATTTAACTTCGCACCAATTCCATTCATCCCAAAAACGATAACATGTCTTTTACAATGTTACAGAATTAATTACGCATTTCCCTAAAGTTGGCCCGGCCCCTCTGTGTGTAATGGGGAAATGCCTAATTCGGTCTGTCTAAACAAAAAATGTCAGAGAAAGACACTTCTCAATCATCACAACCTGTCAATGCAGGGGATTCTTCTTCGCGAAAGAATGATGCAGATTGTTGGAATTGTGTAGGAGTAACTTATTATAGTGATTTTCTCCGAAGTCAGGGAAAGAAGCCTAAATGTTATGGGTATGGGCAGTTTTTGATTTTTGATTGAGCTTCAATTTTTATTTCTTTTGTAGGTTTGAATATGTAAGTGGAAAGCAAATTAAACCTGAAGTGATGGAACATCTTGAGTCGTTACCTCTCCTCAAAAAGGATTCAAGTATTTGGATCTTAGGTAAAAACGAACTGGCATCCACACGGTTGTGTCACTCTTGAAATTTTAGGATTTTCTCAGTCAAGCTTTCGCATGCATCGCAATGGACAGCCACCTCTCAGAAGAAGAGGATTCTTCATTTTGAATTACTATGATGAATCAAATGATGCTCGTAAGGAGATCAAATCTGAAAAGATCAAATCCGCAGAGAAGCCGTTAACTCCACCAACTCCGGTCCCAATTATCGAGACACGAAAACAGAATCCATCGACTAAGAGCAATGAACTGGTAGACCGGTCAGCCTTTCCAATGTTGGAGAACATGGCCAAGTTTCTGGAGGCTTATCATAAATCAGCCACGCGTCTGGCGTCAAGCATGCAAAGTGTTTATATGAAAAGCACTGTTGATTTGCCGATTCGATTTGAAAGGTACAACATTTTAAATATGAACACTCTTGCTTAAGTTTTTTTGTAGAAGTGTGGCAAAATTAGGACTATCGTGCAAAAAGCTTGCTAAAAAGACCATAGCAGGAGCATATACTTATATATTTGGTGAAGATCAGGATCCAAAGGGTTGATTGGGAGTGATTGAGAATGAAATAAACGATAATTCGATGAGCTGTCACTTTTTTCGGGTACCCAAGGCTCATTTACGACCAATAAGAGCAAATTAGTTCGATGTTCATCGGACTTTGTTATGAGTACATTGTATTGAAGATCTAAACACATTAAATGATCAAAGTCATCTCCTTCTTCTACGACTGATTCAAATTTCGAAAAAATTTGTGCGCTCCTTTTCAACTTCAGGTACTGCCCCAACAATCGATTTATGGTCTGGGCTCAAAAGCATTTAGTCGGTCATTTCCTGTCATTGATTTTCACCACATCAACAGCACCAACCTTCCACTTCTATTCGCGTTCTTTTGATCGGGGATAGTGTTATAACGATTACTCTTGTTACATTGAGGGAAATAGATGAATTGAGCTCTGCGTCTTTTGAGATCGCCGCCATTACGAGAAGATGTCATCACCGTTAGATCCTGTCGACTTGATGGGATCAATTTTAGAGAAAGAGAAAAAGTCGAAAGAACTCCGAGATGCACCTTTTTCGCCTAACATCGCCTCTGAGTTACATGAATTGCTTCATCGGTAAAAACTTCTTACTCACTTATTCATTTCTCACTTGGCTGTCAGCATTCGCAAGGAGTATCGTTTGCTTATTGTGGAATTTCCCGGATTTAATCCTGAGAAAAAAGATGTTATGGGCTTGTTTTGGAAAAATTGCTTCTACAAGCATATTGAAGAATTCCGAAAATCAATAAAGAAATTAAAAGGGCAACTGGATGTAAATCGCTTCAACCAGAAGCTCGCAAACCATATGAGTCGATTGTGCCAGGAATTTATTGCTTTTTTGAGTGATTCGGCGAAATTCATTCAGAAGTTAATGGCTGATGTAAGTACTCTAAAGCGTGTCCCGTCTAACCTTAAATCTCTTCTAAACTACGCTATTTCTTCTAGTTGGAAAGAAAGGCAGTGGAGGTTATTAGCAAAGTTGACAAGGACTATTATGATCACTTAGTCAATGGAGTTTATAGATGTTTGTTATATCTTGGTGACTTAGCAAGGTCAGTTTTATACTTGCGTTTGACTTTCGTCACATCATCGTTCACAGATACAAGGAACTCTACTCAGAGCAAGAGCATAAGGATTTTACAGAAAGTGTTCGATATTATGAGAGAGCAGCATTACTTATGCCTTCTTCCGGCAATCCTCACAACCAGGTAATCTCAACTGAAGTCAGCCAGTTTGATACTTCATATTTTTTAACTTCATAGCTCGCTATGCTTGCAACTTATAATGAAGCAGAAAGCACTGCACTCTATCATTATTGCCGCTCTGTTTTAACTCAAAATCCTTTTTCTGGGGGATTTGAGAATTTAGCACGATTATTTGCTTTGAATAAGCACTCATATGATACATTATATCAACAAATCCATGCACAAAGTAGTACTAATCAATCGAGCCTTAATTATCCTCGCCAGCATAGTCACCAACAAAATCGTAAGGTCAACGAGCAATTAAAGTTCAAGTTCCTGTTGACGTCTTTTGTACGCTTGCACGGATTACTTTTTGCTTGGACGATACGCATGCACATGGAATATTTACAAACAGCTGAAGGAATGAGTCAAGAGTCGATTGAATCCTCCACGCTTCTTGTTCTGATGAATGATTCATTGACGAAGACAATTCTTGGAAATAAGACTGATGTGGATTACGAAGAAATTCAAGAACTAATTTTCAGCATTCTACAAGAGTTCGACGATGTGATCTACACGTCGAAGCTGACTGATTTACATCTTTTGCGCCTCATCACTATTAGTATGTTTTCAGTACACTTCGCGGAAATGCCGTCAGCAGGTCTCTTCAATGATGCCAATTTTTCAACTTTTCTCCAGCATCACACATGCTCCACTCCTTCCGTTCAATCTCCTATTTCTTTTAGTCACCCTATTGCGCATCGCACAATTATTCAGTCTCTTTCTCTCTCGGCGATCTATGCAATTGTTACGAGAGCAGCAATTAAGTTATCGAATCAACTACAAAGTAATCTGTCTGACAATGGACCGAAGAAAGTTTTCATGGAGAAGGTCATGCCTATGCTTACTGTATTCTCGGAGTGGTTAGTCAATCATCCATCTCTTTTACAACCAGCGAAAGAAATTGAATCCCGAGCATCGGACCCTATTAATCCCCCATCAGTTTTCCTTGAGATGAATGAAGGTTCTGCGGGGCGGATTTCGGCTGAGTTATGGCGTGGTCGCTATTGCGTTCGAAGAGAGTCGGCCAGATTAGAGGCTCGTGCAAGATCTAGTATGCGATCTGCTTTAAGTATCCTTAAGGAAGTTTGGGAGAAAGATGTAATGCAACTTTCGCGAGATGTTGTTGCCACTGCTGAGGGATCTGCTCCGACAGTTCTTCTAAGAGAGCATGCAGAGTTACGAGGATATCTTCCGCTTAATGATCAGTTGGAGCGTTATTTCCTTCACTTCGATCCACTTCGCAAAACAATTAACTGGATGACCGATGCAAAAGCTCGTGCGCTACGTCAAGAGATAATTTTAGATTTCATTTCGCAAGTTCTATTAGCTGAATCAAAGGAAATCGAAAGTAGTCCCTTAGCGCAGGGGCATCTACTGACACCAAGTAACTTGAACCGAAAGGAAACGCGGGAACATCTTAAAGGAAGAAAGACAAATTTGAAACACTCTGTTACTCCCTTAACAGCTCAAAAGAAGAAACCACAAGAGGATAAGGGGAAAAAGAAAAAGAATGGACAGCAAGAGCGTTCACCTTCAAGATTAAAAGGGGGAAACGAAAGTGAGGAAGTTGAAAATGCTGATGAGGAAAAAATTAGATTAGCAGAACGGGATTTCCCTTCCCTACCAGGAGGCATCACTTCTTCCACCAACCAGGCGAATGATTTCTGGAAAGGATTGAAAGCTTCCGTTGAAAAGCCTGTTGATGAGAAAGTGGCAGAATTTGAAATTGTGGAGAAAGACTTGGATGAGAGATGGATAAATGGAGTGACCGACGAAGTTGATAACGAAGTTTTCGAAGATTTTGAGGATGTTGTATTTCAACCCTCCTTCAAACGGTTCGTTGATGAAACCCCGAGCCCTTTCGCCAACGCCCCAGTATCTTCTACGGCTCTTCCTCTTCAGAACGACAGTAATCCTTTTCTCCTTGGAGCGGAGAATCTTTCTTTCACCTCTTCGCCTACTGTGAGCGCGCTCTTGGGTCAACAAGAGCAGCAAGATGATATTGTGGCCAATGATATTCTCACATCGTTGGGGATATCGAAAAATAAAAGTTCAAGCCAATTGTCTGACGGAGGAAAACTGCCGCTTCCTGTTATTACCTCAACATCAAATGACTTGTGGGAGAAACTTGGGGTGAGCGGAGTCGACGGAAGTAATCTTCCATCACATCACTCCTTTTCAGCAGATTGGAATGATGTCCTTACTGAAACCGGTTTATCTACGAACTGGGAAAATCCTTACCACTTAGACCGTGCTCATGCCGCAAATTCAACTCTTCTTTTTCCTTCATCTGAAGTGAGCACTTATGTACCAGCTCCACCCCCTCCAGGCATCTCTACCCTTCACAGCTCTCCTGTTCACTCTACTCCTTTTCATCTACCAACAACCAATATTGCGATATCATCGCCTCCTGGCTTAATTCCCTCAAAAACATCGAGTCCTGCAGTACCTACGGCACCTCCTCCTGGGTTGTTAAGATCTGTTGAAGTAAGAGAAAGCATTGGAAAGATATCAGATCCTCCATTGCCTCGATCAAACGACTTTCTTTCTTACTTAAATGCCTCTACAAAATCCTCGTGGAAAACCTGAGCGCTCCTCAATTAGTCGCACATGAAGTTATTTGCGAACTCGCTTTGCAAGAAGTAGTAGCTGCTGAAGGTTGAACAGAGCGAGTGGTTCGTACTGGTTTGTCGCGCCTTAATTGGCCTGATAGATCTTATGCGGGTTACAACGTAGGTGATGTGTTAACGGTCATTCTCAAAGAAATATCATTGCTTTCAAACTGATTTGATTCAATGGCATTGCCGAACTCTCATTTAATATAAACAAGTACGAAAATTTGTCTTTTCCTAACAATATTCCCTGAAAATAAACGACAGAACAGAGTGATAACAATTCAATCATTTTCTGGTTTGTTTCAACGTTCGGGCTCGTTTGACTGCCATCTCAGTAATTTCGACTTTCTTTTCCCAGTTTCTCTTCGTACTTTCTAGGTTTTGGAGCTCCCGTTTCAAAAGAATGTATTCTTCAATATTTGGGAGCTCACTAGTTTCTTCAAGTTGTTGCTTGAATTTGTTCTTTTGTTTCCTCTCCACTCCCAATTCTTTAATTACCTTCTTCTCCTCGTTATCCAGCTTTAATTTCAGCATCTCTTTATTTTTCAATTCATTTGTTAACCAATCAAAATCACTAAGCTGTAGAGAGAGTTTTCTTTTATATTCGTTTAGAGCTTGCGTGGTTTTCGAAGAGAGGTGTTTGACAGTCAGTAACTCTTGATTCCTTTCCTCGATTTTCGCGATATATTGCTTATTCTCAATTTGCAGTTGATGGAAATCAATATAGTGCAAAACATCTCCTATCTCTTCTTTCTGGGCTAATGTCAGCTCGAGTTTATTAATAATAGATTTCAAATTTGAATTCTTAAGTCTCAGCTTTTCGATAACAGCATCGATTTGTTTGAATTTATCATCAAAATACCGCAAAACTCTTTCAGCCATGATCTTTCCGGTGCGAGGATTTTCAGCGCCAACTACTACATCTCGCTTAAACTCGTAAGCATCTCGTTTTAACTCGCCAATCCTAATCTCAGTCTCCTCTAATACTGCACGCAAAGTGTCAATCATCTTCTCAGAGTTTTTTCGATGAGTTTCAATTTCGGCCAAAAGATCCTCATGCACGATATTTGCTATTTCATATTTTTGGTCAGAGTTCAAGACAGAAATGACATTTTTTTTGTTTTTCTTGCTCTTCTTCTTTTCATCCTCATCAACGCCTAATTCCGCAGTTTTCTTCTCATTATAACTTTGGAAGACTGAATTTTCTAATCGAATTTGTTCGATTTCTTTCCTCAAAGCTTCGACTTGTTGTTCTAATCGATCTCTTTCGCCCAACATTTCAAAATAATCTTTCCTTTTCCAGTGAAGTGAGAAGAAGATGAAACGACTTCTGGCGTTTTAGTTGTGCGTCTTTGTGTCATGGCGTATTCAAACTTTCCGCCATTGAGTGTGTGAACGGCCAGGCAATAAAAATAATAATAATTTATAAGAAGAATGTCAATCTTCAGGCTTGCAAAGCTTTCTACCAAACTGCCACATCTTTTACGATCAGCAACCCAAAATAAGCACATTGCTCGGCTGCTTGTTGTCAACTTCTCCAATGAAAGCAATAATAGAAATAGTGATGATGCTTCATCAAGTGAAAGTTTGAGTAAGGCCAAGCCCGAACACAAAGATGGAAAGAGTCATATGTAAGATTCACATGACCCTTCTCTTTCTATTTTTGAAACTAAAAGCACAGATTTCACGAAATGTTGCCCAGCAAAGGTGCTGATGATAAAGACATAGAAGACAGAGATTCTGAACTTTCTCTTGGAGAAAGTCTTGATGAAGAAGACGTCTCTGAAATTGGGAAAGGGCGAAGGAAATTTTACACAACTTTAAAAAAGAGCCTTTCCGGTCAGATAGACCCTGAGTTTGACATTCACAAAATCGCAGAAGAAGTTGACGAGCACATCGCTGATGTTGGTGATGCTGACGATATGGAAGTGAGTCACAGTAAGGGAATTGCCGATGAAAATTCCGAGGTAGAATACTACGAAGACAATCTGGATGAATATGATGAAGAAGATGAAGATGAAGAGTTTAATCTTGATGACGATGAGTTCAGTGATGTTGATGAGGATATGGAGGAGGAAGAGGATTATGACGAAGAGGATGAAAGTGAATTCGATGAATCGGAGGAGCGCGGAAAGCGAAATAAAATTGAATATTTAGCAAAGCTTGAAGGAGCGGCGTATCTCTTAAATCCGTCTCCTGAAGATGCAGCGACAGCGCAAGCTTTTTTTCGTAAAATGAATAAGCAGAAAGGAGATGACATGGATGTTTTGATACGAGAAGCGTTTTGGGGCTCTCTCAAGACCGAGGATGGAGTTTATCGCGTTTTCGCGCCGAATCCACTTGTGAGAAGTGTACGTGTACCGAAGCCTCGAACTCTCAGCCAATTGCAGCATTCCTTAGAGCCGAAGATAACTGGTGATCCGACTTCGGCTGGATTCAAAATTGGTCTGCAAGGGTGGAATATCATATCTCGCAACTTCTATTATTCGGACAGACAAAAAGTTGAGATGGCAAATGGCCTAGCTTCTAAAATGAACAGACTCGAGCAGCTGGTTAAAAACACAGAGAAGGGGAAGATTGATATTGTTTTCTCTGATGGTTTCAGACGGGGTCTTCCATATGTCAGACAAAAGAAAGGAAAGAATATTCGAACAAAGAAGAGATCTCAAGTTATTCACCGGTTCAAGAAAGCTTAATATTTACATATAAGAACCTTAATCTTTGAATATCTTAAATTTGCTCGACTGAATTCTTGAAAAGGCATTCACTAAATGTTACTGTGTTTCCCACTCAAACGATGGATAGATTCTCCTCGGTGAATTAACGATCCCGAGCAACGTATACCTTGGGTTTGCTGAAGATTGAAAGAGCACGATCAATTTCTCGGAGCTTGTTCTCCAAAAATTCTTGTTTCTTTTTCATGGATGGAGTTTCAATCACGAAAGGAAGCTTGCGCAACTGATTCAATGCCTCCTCCCGACTCTCTTGCAATACTCGCAAAGTCTCCAAACGCTCCGATTCAGGCATAAGACACATGCCTGGTGGACAGTCTGGATCAGGTAGCCGTCGTTTTCTTTCCTCCTCTTCAGCAGCCCACCTTGCTTTCCTCTCTTCGAGGTACTGAGGAACTTTACCGAATTCATCGTGCTTATCAACAACGGATCCATCGTCATCGATTCTCTTGGAAGGCTGCATAGTAATCGCACTAACTTTATTTCGATGAATAAAGTTAGCATTACTCGGAGCGGCTAGGGGCGCTACCTCATTCGCTCGAGGGACAGAAGCCTTTCGAGGAGTTGAGGGCTTTTCTGCCAACGCTCTCTCTTCCTCTAACTTCATCTCTAATTCTTGACGAATAAGTTTCTTTTCCCGTATAAGTTCTTCTCGACGTACTTCTGAGAGCCCTCGAGTGAGAAATCTTCTGTTTTCATTAGTATTTTCATCGAAGGAAGTTCGACGAGCACTTGAGGGTGAATGTTCCCGAGCTGAGTCTCCTCCATACAAACGACTTTCCACATTTTGAAATTGAGGTAATTTATATAATTGTTTTGCTCTATTTTCTGCCAATTCTTTTTCGTCTTTTTCCTGCTTCAATTTCATTTGCTTCATTCGAAGTTCCTGAACATTATCTTTCATGTGATTCTTCGGCTTAATTCCCTTCTTTGTCAATTCACCACGATATCCATGAGTCGGGTTAATGAAATCACCCATGGAATCATGTTGATGTGGGAGAGTCGCTTTCTTCATTGATTGTTTTTGTTTTGAATTTGAGAGAAACGGCCCTTTGCCCTCTTGCCCATGTGCCCACTTCTCATAGAGGAAAAAGGATTAGAGGGAGTTCAGTAACTTAAGAGTATTCTGATCTACCATCCAAGTTTTACGCAGTTGGTTGCTCTAATGAGAGAAAGGACAGCAGAGAGGCTGACATTCCGGAAAGTCATATTTTGCATCATATTAAAAACATTGTGTACTTGTGTAAGTTCTCAAAATTGTCAATAAATCATCATATAGATCACCCACCTCTCAACAATTTTGTCTTACCTTAAGTCAGGAAATCTTTCTTAATGCTTTTAAATACACCGTCAAGCTGAAAAAGTTCGAAAAAAGGCGGGTTAAGTTCGAAGGTGTGCATCTGTAGCGTATAATTAAAGGATTTTGATTGATCCGTTGAGCGCAAGAAAGCTCTGCAAGACAGAATTACACGTGAAAGTCAGTGTTTGTCCCTAACTGTTTGTTCACTCGAGATCAGTGTCACATTGACCTTCTAATCTTTCTTCCCATCAGCTTGACGGGGAAAATTTTTCTTTGGTTCCAGAAAATATCCTTACTAGCCCATCTGTATATAATATGAGTTCCAGATTCTTCACCTCAACTGGTTCTCCTCTTATCGATCAAGCAACTTCTGTGTCTATTTTTATGAATTCAAACTCATTTTCTTCACGTTCGTCTGATTTCACTGAAGTTGATTATGAGCGAGTGTATGCGGGATCTGTGGATTCTGAGGTCTTTGACAAATATTATGATGCTGAAGGCAGAATTGAGTTGCGTAACAAGGCGAATCATGAATTTTCTAAATTATCACCCAGAAAATCTTTCAGTAAATTCTTTCTTGGTATCCCTCCTGCTGATGCTTGTAGGAGACTTCTGCCTCTCATGTTAGTTCTGGAGAGACAGCAGAGTAAATCTTGCTTTGAAGCGAAAATTACAGCTTTTTATAAATGGAAGAAGTATTCCTTACAAATTGAGCGAGGGATGGATCTTTCTGATAATTTGGAGATTCTGAAGCGTTTAGCAGACTCACGCGTCATTAGCGAGGAAGACCTTGCCGATTTACACCGCAAGAAGATTTATGATTCTTTGGACAAGCTATGCTATGGCTTACAACTGATGCATCGAAGGAATCAGATCCATCGCTCCAACTTCTCCTCTGATTTATTCCATCACTGGCGTCAAGTAGCGAAGGTTCTGAAAGTTCTAGACAAAGTGACACCTTTGGCGCTCAAAGTCTTCTGTTTACTGGACTACGTAAGTCTTTTATTTGCGATTCTTTCATTCCTCCTCACTCCTTCTTCAGGATATGCTTTGGATAATATTTTGTTCTTATTGCACCGATAAACGTCAGATCCCTGGGGAAGCGAAAGTACTATCACCATCTCATCAACGGCAACCAAAATCTCCTCCACCTTCAATGAAGAACGATCACGTTGTCGTGGGCAATAACAGCCCTTTCCCTCCGTCTGTCACTGGCGCTTCTTCAGTACCGATGAAATATAGAAAGCGAATAGTTTCCTCGGAAAACATCTGGAACTTCTTTAAGGATTGTCGAGTTTGCCCTGTCGTACTTAGTAAACGATCTCTCGAGACATATATCCTCGACGTGCATGAAAGTGATGTCAGTCTGCCACACGGTGGATCTTGCCAAGTGAACTACTTCAGTGATGACATAGTTCATGTTCGCAAGTCTATAGCAAAGAAAACTCCTGTACACCTCCTCTTCCCAGCGCCACCATCTCTTTCCTCCACATCATCGCATAATTTACTGCACCACCATCATGGAAAAGCCTCGAGCGGCAGCCATCATCACCTCTATCACCTCACCCCTACCCATCCTGCATCCGACTCGCGCCGCAGTGATTCAAGTCCCGTGACAACTGTTCCTTCCGTCGAATCGAAACCTGCTGCTGTCGAGAAGATGATGTCTCCTTCTCAGATCTCTCAGAAGGCGAAACACGCAAATGTATCCTTCCATACGTTTCTCAAAGTAAACATTTCATCTCTCTACACTTCTTCTTCTTCTTACCTTCCTTTATTGCAGCTATGTTGGAGAATCGTAGGGGAGTGTTTGAATCGTAATCTATCGGTAGAAGATATTGTTATCTTGAGACAACTCATAGATCAAAACGATAGGTTAGTGCTGATGATTCTCTTCTCTTTTCTGAGCTCGTCATAATCTATTGTGTTGTAGGGTTGCGAAGAAACAAGCATCACTGATTAATACTCTAGATGATTGGATGAGATTCCTTGCATTTCTAAGAAAATGAAGTTGATAAGGTTGAAACATGAGATAGTTGATATGTTTGTATATAATTGGCGGAGATCATTTTCATCTGCCACAGATATTTTGAAAGATATTTTAGAGAGTAATGTATAATAACAATCCTCGAGGTTTATGAGTTTTTATTAGTTTTATTTGAATTGTATGTTATCCTTATACAACACCCAAAGACTACCTAAGTAGTGAATTTATTGGATGCACACCCACAATTGCAGAGATAGTTTTTATTATGATAGACCTAACTAAACAAAACAGTTCTGTCACTTTAATGAGAGGCAGTGTATGATGTAGTGAACTCCTCTGCAAGCTTCAACATGTTGCTTTCGATTTCCTTGGTGATGGTGAACTTCTCCTTAACGATGGCATCGATGACAGCAGCCTTGTGAGATGTCTTGATGAATTGGAGCCAGGCCTTGGCGAAGTCAGAGACCTTGGACACTTCAACACGATCAGCGAATCCCTTGACACCGACGAAGAGGGTGACGACGATCTCTTCCATTTCCATTGGGACGTACTGTCCTTGCTTTAAGAGTTCGTATAAACGAACACCACGATTTAATTGTTTCTGGGTGGTGGCATCTAAATCAGAACCGAACTTGGCGAAGGCTGCGACTTCACGGTATTGGGCTAATTCTAATTTCATGGTACCTGCGACTTGCTTCATAGCCTTAACTTGAGCAGCGGATCCGACACGAGACACAGAAAGACCAACAGAGATGGCAGGGCGTTGACCTTGGTAGAACAATTCAGACTCCAAGAAAATCTGTCCGTCAGTGATGGAAATGACGTTGGTTGGGATATAGGCAGACACGTCACCAGCTTGAGTTTCGATGACTGGGAGGGCAGTCAAAGAACCAGCACCGAAAGCATCACCCATCTTTGCAGCACGCTCTAACAGACGAGAGTGTAAGTAGAACACGTCACCAGGGTAAGCTTCACGGCCAGGAGGACGACGAAGCAACAAGGACATTTGACGGTAAGCGACGGCTTGCTTGGAAAGATCATCATAGAAGATGACAGCATGCTTTCCGTTGTCACGGAAGTATTCACCCATGGCGCAACCAGTGTAAGGAGCTAAGAACTGTAAAGGGGCAGAGTCAGAGGCAGTGGCAGCGACAACGATGGTATGACCGATGGCCTTGGCCTCTTCTAAGGCACCGACTAACTGAGCGATGGTTGATCTCTTTTGGCCAACACCAACATAGATACAGTACAACTTCTTGTCCTCAGGCTTGGTCTTCTGGTTGATGATGGTATCGATGGCAATAGCGGTTTTACCAGTCTGACGATCACCGATGATCAACTCACGTTGACCACGACCGATAGGAATCAAAGCATCGACGGCCTTAAGACCAGTTGGCATTGGCTCGTGGACGGATTTACGTGGAATGATACCAGGAGCCTTAACTTCGGCACGGGAGCGTTGCTTGGCATTGATTGGACCTTTACCATCAATTGGCTCACCTAAACCATCGACAACACGGCCTAATAATTCAGGACCGACAGGAACATCGACGATAGCGCCAGTACGCTTAACAGTGTCACCTTCCAAGATGGATCTGTCATCACCGAAGATGACAACACCGACGTTGGAATCTTCCAAGTTAAGAGCCATACCGCGAAGACCAGAAGAGAAGACAACCATTTCTCCGGCTTGGACCTTGTTCAATCCATAGACACGGGCAATACCGTCACCAACTGAGACAACCTTACCGACCTCGTCGAAAGAAGCGGAGGACTAATGCAGACGTTACATCAAATTACCGCGGATGACTAAAAACTTACAGCAGCATACTCGGCAGATTTTTGGGAAATTCTTTGCTCCAAGAAGTTGGATAACTCAATGACGGAACCAGAAACTCCAGCCATAGAGCGGGCAGCAACCTTTGGTAATCCCTATTAAAAGAATGCACGGTCAGACAAGCCAATAAGACAGAAACAAAACATAATAAGAAATGAACAATTAATCTCGAGTAGATTCAACGGTGAGTTTTGCAATGAAGACAATGATCACACAGAGGAAAATAAAAGAATAATTGATTGCAGTCATTGCAAAATATTCTGGAAATTAAAACTTACCATTTTCACACCACCACGTACAGCGGCAGAAACAAATTGTTTTCCTGCTAAGGATCTTGTTAGAGATGCCATTTTATAATTTTTTCTGGTGAGATAATGAAGTAATTTGGGGGTGTGTTCTTTGAGTTGTTCTTGCAATCAAATGAATGATTGTTTTGCAGTGACTGCATGTTCGGTGCAACAACTGCTTTTCTCAATCTACGGTGGGAATTTTCAAGATAAAGTCTAAAAATTAGAGTTAAAAATCATCTTTTTCAAGTTTTTAAAATTTCATTCACGCAACAAAAGGGGGAAGGTCCCCTTCACTCATTTCATGTAATGTAAAGTTTTGCAAAATAATCAATTCCACTTGTTTTTGAGCACGCACAATTAAGAATGTTGCTCCATTGGTTCACTGGACTCTTCAGTCTTTTTTTGTTTGCAAGTCATATTCTATCTGTGCCTATCTCAGCAAAGCGCTCATTAATTACGGAAGATGTCCACCAGAGGATAACCCAATTAAAAGAACATGGCAAAACCGTATTAAACCAAAAGCATTATCAACGAGCCATTAATTATTATTCTGGAATGATATTTTTAGTTGAAGGTATTAAAGGATCAAGAGCCACAGAGATACGGCGGCGTTGTGGTCTCACTCTTGCCGAATGTGAAATGAAACTAGGGAGGTATTCCCGTGCTGTTGCTAGATGTAGCGAGGTTATTGAAGAAGCATCTTCAGAAGTTGATGATTTATCGGCCAAAAAGAAATCACCTTTACTTGTTAAAAGGAGCAAGTCATTGCTCCGATCGTTAGCGCTGGCGCATTATCGGCGAGCGATTTGTCTCAAACATCTGAGAAAGCTTTCACTGGCCATGATCGACTTGCGATTAGCTCTTAAATATCAACCAGACGATAATAATATTTTAGAAGAAATTGTTGATACCCATTTTAAGAACGTGACATTGGAAATGGATGAGGAGGATGTGATGCTGGCGAGGTTGTATGATTTTGTCGAGGATTGTCAAGTCTCTCAGCCTAAACTGAAAATGACTGTTTCTTTAATTGATAGACTTTGTGCTGAAAACCCAGAAATAATTCCGCAATCATTAACTTCTCCTTCCTCGTCGAGCTCTTTCTTTCCTGGGCTTGGAGCATCATTGACAGGACTGGGGAATCCAACTCCTGGCCTCTCTAGTATTGGAAGAGCATTACCTGATTTAAAGAGCATGGGAAACTTGTTCGAAATGATTTCTGGAATCGATGGAGAAACAGTTTCTAAAGCCATCGAGATAGTCACAGCTGTTACGAAAGTGATCTCAAAAGTGAAAAAAGCTTGGAGTTTTTTAGATCAGAATAAAATCCCTATTATTATTGTTGGTTCTACTGCATGGATTCTCTTCACTTTGTTAAAATTTTCCTTTAAAAACTAAAATAAGAACGGCGAACTCGCTAATTCCGCTAGACTTAGCCCGGACTTTCAGTCGTTACAAAATCAAAATAAATGCCTGCAGGAGACTCGAAAGCCGCAGAGCTGGCAAGGCTCAAGACAAGATTGTTAGAAATTGAGGCGCAATTGAAAGAGGAAAGAAAAACAACAGCTCGTCTACGAGATCAAAGTGAAAAGAAGCTCCAGCAAATCGCTCTGGTAGATGCTGAGATTGCGGCCGAGGTAGAGAGGTTTCGATGGAAACGCGAAGAAATTCTTTTCAACATGGGAACTGTGGAAAACGAATCTAACCAAAAGCTAGATGGTATGAAGGAAGAAGAAAAGGCTATCCTGGAGGAAATCGCTGAATTTGATTTACTTCAGTATGAGAATGAGAAGTTACATACTCGTCTGAAGATTCTCGCATCGGAACAAAAGGAAAATTTCCAAACGCAAACAACTCAAAGAGAGAGAAGGAAACAAAAGGATTTTGATATTCGGATGGCTATGGAGGAAATGCTTCGGAAAACGATCAAGAGTGTGGATGAAAGTTATGAACGAGAAGCAGTAAGTTGTCCCCTTCCGCTCCTGGCATGCGATTCGCTTATAGACTACTGTAGATTGCTAAGATGCATTTAGAAGCATCTTTGGCTAATGTGGAGAATGATCGAATTCATCGAGAGTTTGATCTACGGGAAGCTCAAACGGAAGCACTGATCCGACAACAACAATACAGCTACGATGAATTGATGAAAGTGAAAATCGAGAAAGATGTTATAGAGATATCCTCGAAAATTTTGGAGAAAAATATCCAGAAACTTTACAATCAAAATGCTGTAAATGAAAAGTAAGTTCTACAAAAGCTTTCCCCTTTCCTCATCCCATTCTTCTGTAGAGCTTTATCTGATCTTCATACACAAGTCGCTAAACGTAGAGATGAGGTTGAAGCATTAAAACTTGTTTTAGAGAATAAGGTCACCTTAGAACAAGAATGCCAACTATTAGAAGAAACTTGTGATCAGGTTTCAAGGGAAAAAGAAAGATTCAGAAAAATGTCGCTGGAACTGTGCCAAAAGCTATTAAAGAAAAGCTTTAAGATCTCTGGCAAGCAAAGAGTGAATCAAAACTCAGAGATCTCGAAACAACTGGATGATCTCAGCTCTCACGGTGATCGAGATCAAGGATATCAAGATGATCTTGCACTTGATCTAGCAACTCCTCTTCCAAGCAATCGCTCTGGACTTCGCAACGCTAGTCGAGGCACAACTGCTAGTACTCCAACTCTTTTCCCTTCTCCAGATCTGGATTACCCTGAACATGGATTGGATCCTAGCCTCATCTGGAAACTTCCCCAACAACAGAGTCGAGTGATAAAGAAAATAACACTAAACGGTAAAGAGAAACAAATTAAGATTTGCAGTAGGACCAATGAGCCTTCTTTCTCTATGGGGGAGTTAAATTAAAATTTACAAATAAAGCTATGTATCATCATCAATTTACATTCTCGTAGTACTAAAAAAGACCATTACTTTAAACACTTTCAATTCTTCAGTTCTATCTGTGATAGAGGGGTAGGAGCTGCTCCTTTATTATCGATTATTGAAGTTGTCGTTGACGATGAAGAGATCCAACTCGCGAGATATTTAATAAGAAGGACTTTCATCCATTTCGATAACTGTATGGAAAGTGCCATTGAAAATAGGACAAAAATAAATCGCAATATTTTGGATTTCTTTGATTTTCGCTGTAACCAGCGACGGAATTGTGAGGTTCTTATTTTCATTTCAATTTGCTTAAGGAGAGCCATGAAAGCACGAAGAGTCTCCAATAGAGCTTGAGAACTCACTCCAACAAGATCAAACATATGACCAATGGACATCATAAAATAAGTGATATTTTGGATAAAATACAGTGGACCCATCGTGTAAGGATTCATCATTCCGTAGCCATATCCATATCCCAACCCTACAGGATATCCTCCACCATAAGCTCCCATCCTTCCATATCCTACTTGAGGGTTGATATTATACTGAGTTTGCTGTGGGTTCGATTGTTGTAATGAAGCTTGTTCTTCATTGACAGGTCTGAACTGCTGCTGTGCATCTTTCATGCGAGCGGCTTGACTGGAGTGGTTTCGTGTGGGCTTTGGTTTCTCACTAGAAGATGCAAGAAAGGGGACCATCACCGCTGTTTTCCCAGCATTTTCCTTGGACGATGGAAGAAGATTGCTTCGACTTCTGTACTCTGCTGACATTTGAGAGTTTTTAGTCACCTATTATCGCAAATCTAGGTATCAAGACATACTGGAGTTCGAAGTTTAAAAATCACCCGGAGAAAATGGGTTTTGTCGCACTTTGTAAAATTGCTAATTTCGCTGAACCACTTCGTTTCAATCGCTGAAAATTTGACCATGCATTGAAAGGGATGTAAAGAAGAGGAAAATGGCGTTTGCTGAGCAGTATCCCGACAATGAAGGGCGGAGCCAAACGCGACTGCTTGGCGTTTGGGGAAAGTGGGATTTCTTAAGACACAATCAATAGTTAATCGTCATACTGCATCTGCTCGTAGTAAACTTCGTGCTTTATCTCTGGTAAAAAAGGATTGCAGATATTCGGAGGGATAGCAGCCAAAAAGGATAGAAAATCAACAATTTGTTGTGTTTGTTTTTTTTGGTGGTATTTTTAATGTTTTTTATTTTACGCTAGTATTTTTTGATCGAAATTTAAGAGGTCCAAAATGTATTTTTAGCGTTTGTGAGGCGAAAGACTTCACTGTTTGACAATTGTGGGTACAAGAAATATGTGTCATATCCAACTGATCTTCAACTATTCTTGCCACCAAATGATAACAAGTTACACCGCTGTAAATCAACTTTGCATGAAAAACCTCTTTTTTCGAAAGTGTAATATCATCAATTACGTGCAATAACTCCAGTCGTTTCTTACCAGAAAGGGAACTCTACAGTTTCTTTCAGAAAAAACTTGTTTCATGTGAAACAGAGTAATCTGCATAAAGTTATAGGCCTTTGAACTTTCTTGTTTTTTTAATGAATTTTTAATGATTACTCGGTTAAAAATCAATGAATTTCAATCCTTTTTGCTTCAGACGTTCTTATTTAGATACTGAATCAAACACAATTGAAATTATTTGATAATATTAACTGCATCTAAAGTTATCGGAAAAAGCATTTTGCGACAAAACCCATTTCCCCGGGTGAATCCCAAAAATCCTATTTAATCAGCCGTAGTCGCGCGAAAAGAACATCAGATCAGTTTAAGAAAAAGGTGATTTTTTCATAACTTTAATTTAAGGAAAGGGGGATTTTTCTCAACTTTCGATTGAGATCAACACTTAAAACCATTAGAGTGTATGCGGCACCTCGGAAAAACTTCCTTCGTTCGTTCGTTTTCGGTAATGACGTCTACCGAATCAGAAACTTTTCCTCACTGTATGCGGAAATCAACACCTTAGTCCCTTCCTTCCTTATTCCCTTCCTTTGATTTTCAAAGATTCCAACTTACCTTAGAATATCTTATCGAAGATTTCTTCCTAGTTTTATCAATTATACCACCAATGGTGTATCTCATCGACATTTCATCGAGAATTAAAATACAAATGATAATAATGATGCGACCGTTGGAACAAGGACTTCTCGATAACGATGATTTTGTCTTCGCAGGGGAAGAAGGAATTGAACAAAAGGCTTTTTTCTCAAGGATCTTCCACGGGAAAAAGTAGCCAAGAACCTCAAGGTCCTTTCTGATTTGAATGTAGTTTATTTTTTGAAACACATGTACGAATTAACATACAGGACGTAGAACGATCATAAAAGTTGAGATAAATATTCATGTAGTGAGAGCGCAGGACAGTTAAAGTACAGTCCTACTTGCGATTTATGTAAGCACGTACGAATGTGAGTGAGTAGTCTAGCTATTCGTAGAACATGTCAGATGTCTGCGCGTCGAACTTTCATTGAGATTATCTGTTTAACATCAGGATTGTAGGCTTCAACCTTCCATTTAACCACTCTTCGGAAAGGCGCAATGATGACATCATTGGACCGATCTCGAAGTTCTTGATCGGTTTGAAACGGCCCATGGGGAAGATTTAAAATACTCTGTTCTTAGATACTTGCACACCATAAATTCAGTACTTGTTCTGTGAACCAGCTTGAACCTCTTTCAAAATGTCATTAAGTAACGAGTCATTTGAAATATATTGATCATTGTGACGTCGTCCGACAACTTCATCCCACAAGTGATAAATCAGTCCATGGGACCGATCACGATCACCCTGGTTATGCATCTTGTGATGGCCTTTATCGAATCTCTTCAACATGATAAGGCCCAGAATGACGCCTTATTTCGAACCGTGTGGCGTCTGCAACAAAGCACATGATATCACATCAGCTGGAAGATCGAGAGTATAGAGTGTTCTTCTTTAGGGCTTGTTTATACTTGGGGGTTAGGATGCGATCAATTAGGTCATTCATTAGCTGCGTCATCATCAGAGAGTGAATCGTCAAAGTTTCTTTCCAATGCACAAATTGTTGATGGTTTATTACCTGAGAATGGAGGTGGGAAGAGTCTTTCTGACTCTCTTTTCCAGCCGCCTACCCTGGTCATATTTCGGCGTCTTTTCCAAACCATCGACGAGGATTGTCACCTCTTTCTCAATGTTTCCTACTCAATCCAATCATGGTAATGATCTTAGAGTGGATAAGATGTTAATTGATACCTCTGATAAAGTATCGCACGAATTCTCCTTCGATTTAAAGATATCGCTAAACGAAGGAGAATTGGAATTCGATTTTTGTTATCGGTAGAATTCGATTAGTGAAATGTTTTAAATTTTAGTGTATTTGCTTAAAACGAACGAACGAAGGAAGTTTTTCCGAGGTGCCGCATACACTCTATTACCAGGCAATCAACATTTCGAGTTTTCGGATTTTCGAGATTTGATTTTCGGATGTTGATGCAAAAAACGTTCCTTTTACTGAATTATAAATGTTACGGGGTTCTTAAGGGCGGAGCCCCTAAGTGGGGGGTTAAATTCACAAATAATCCTAAAATAATAATAAAAGGAGACAACAAAATTATTGTCTTTTGCGTTTCGCAACTTGTGAGGATACTCGTTAATATAAAAAGAAGAAAATATTCAAGCCCGTAACTCTGAAATGGAGTCAAGGGGACGAAGACCCCCTCGGAACGTTGAAAGATGCCCACGATCTCATGGACGAAGCCCATAAGATCGACAATTAGGAAAGTTTGACTGAAGACTCGACACTGGACGCTGGACACTCGAGACTCTGAGACTTCGAGTCGACATGTTAGAAAATGTCGTAACAACACTACCACACAAGGAACTTGAGGAGAAAGAAAAAGAAAACGGATGTATATTTAATTAAGCTATTTTAATTCTTTACTTTTCCTAAATGCAACGTAAAATAATCCGGCTCCACTTCCCTTGCGCAAGCCTCTAGTTCGTAGAGGCGAGTTTATGAACCGATTTTCTAGTGGAAGTAGCACTTCGTTGTTGTTTGTCCAGTGGAGGTACTGGATTAACGCTTGAATTAACGTAAGCTCCATTACTTCGGCTATTTCGACGAGATCCTTCTCGACTACTTTGGGTGGACGAGCTAATATCCTCTTCATTAGGCTTTTTGTTTCCTGTTGGCACTTTGTCTTTCGAGGATCTTCGATATCGGGAAAGGATTTTAGAATCGCGCCGTTGCCCGGATTCTTGGTCAGCAGAAGTCATAGCAACGGATAATCGTCTATGAACATTTAATAGCCCGAATTGCTCCATCTTCAACTTTTTCTCTCGCTCTTGAGAAAGATACGTAAGTATTAACTCTCCTAATTCTAGAAAGAAGGTAAATACATCGGTCGCTGTAATATCACTCAGTAAGAGCATAATCGGACAAATCCAATCTTCATCAAACGTTTCCTCCGATGCAGCAGTGCTGGAACTATTCTCCAGTCTTATAACATATTCTCTTGGTCGTCGAAACGGGTACATTGGGAGAGATTGCTTCTCTTGCCAAGTTTGTATTTGCTGACTAATAGACTCTAAATGACTTAATAACGGATCTTCGCCACCTCGAATAAAGCGGTTCGCTTCATTGGTCGAAACAGTTGGAATGATAATCTGCAAAGGCTCTCTCACAAGTAAACTGTCGATAAATTTACGTCGTTTTTGAATCAGAAATGCTAATAACAGCTTCCTTTTCAAAGCAGGGTAATCTAGCCATAGTCGTCGAAACTGTAGCTCAATCATCTGAAATGGAACATGATGATACTGTGGGGAATTTTGAGTTACGTCCTGCAGAAATTCTCTCTGGAATATTATTAACTGCTTCGTCTTCGATCTCATAAAACCATGAAACTCGGCAGTAAAGAAATCTCGAAATACATTTCCAATGAGAAATGAATCGACAGGGTAAAATGATGACCCCGCAACAGGTTTTCCAGGACGTTGGTTATAGATAGTTGAAGTCATTGTGTTGATTGTGTTTCTCATATTATTGATTTCAAACGATGTCATTGAGCCCCTTATATCTAACCCTTTGTTTGATAGTATCAAATTTACCTGTAAAGTCAGCAATAATAAACATTCCTGGAAATATTTCGATAGTAGCAATATTCGCGCACTATTTACTGTTCGATGACGCCTAAAATATCCTTGACTTTTCCTAACTTTTCGAAGATAAATCCAGACTTTTCCAGCAATATAATGTCTTCTCAGAAATTTACCGATCAAATCGCCAGCCTCGATTCTTTGTTGATAGATATCTTGATTTTCCTTTCCTCCCATCGACGTTTTCATCTTGTCCAATAGAGATACCTGTATAACTGGCTGAGTATACCGTCTCCAGGCTCGTTGAATAATCTTGGACGCTTTCCAACTTACAATATCGAGCTTTTTCATTTGGCGCACTTTACTCACCACATTGTAGAGAGAGCCGAGTTTAGACAGCGCCGTGACTATAACGAGCCATTTAATGACTCTCATTTCTGAAATACCACGAGCTGCATTAATTAACAACCGATTGCTTCTTTTCTCTTTTTCTTGATTTAACAATTCTCTTGATACTAGTTGTTGAGCGATCATAAGCTCTCGTTTTTCTTTCACAGTCTGTAGTCGCTCCTCCAGGTTTTGTACTCGATGTGCAGACTTTGGACGAGACTAAAGGTGGAATGAAATTATACTTCTTTCTCAAACAAAAATTCATCATTACCCTACGAGCAGACTTTATCTTTTCTCGTCTTTCCCCGTTTGTTTGGTCATATCTTCTCAGCAACAGCTGTGTTAAATCTTCATTATGACGATACGGAGCAAGAAGCTGCTTTTCTATAATTCTATCATAAAAATCTCAAATAAAATTTAGAAAATATCAAGGTCGGATTACCGCTCTTTCAAAGAAAGTCGAACTTGAGTTCGCACGTTTTCCAATGCTCTGTGAATCACATTGATATGGCGAGCTTTTATACGTTCTTTCGCTTCTTTTTCGCAAAGATAGGCTGTTCTTTGTAATTCGCGATTTAATTCTTCCTTTTTCTTTTTGTTGACTTCCTCAGAGAAATTTTCATCCTTTCCTCTTAATTTTTTTAATAAGCGCATGGTTCGAACACCTCCTCTCATATATAAAAACGGGGATCGATCATCTTCAACTTCAGACTTTCCTTGAGAGGAGGTGAAATTAAAACTCGATGAATCGATTTCTCTTTGGCCAAAATTCAATGAATTCAACAATTCAGAGTAATATTCATCACTATATATTATGGGATCTTGATTGGGAAGATCTCTGACCTCTTGCTCGAAGGAATTGGTCCTACGATCTAAATGCTCTTGATCGGCGTCGACAGTTCCGTCAACTTTGTTCATGTTCAATAAAAAGAGAAACAGTTGTCTCCTTTCTTATTATTGTACACTATACTGTAGTTCGAAAAATGAAAGAGGAATTGAAAGTGAAGGAGTTGAATGCGATCAAAAAGCTATTCAACGTTAGGTTTTGTGACGAAGATGACGTTGATGATTTGCTAAATATCATCTATTCCCAAAATGAAGAATTTCGAAAAGTTTACAACTTTGAAAAGGTACAGTGAACTAAATGATTAAGACTGTGGGAAGTCTAATTTTAGCTGATCTAGCTCGAGGAAGACTTTGCTTCCAACGCTGCCCAGTGGTTTGTTCTTGAGACACAGGCTCCAGAGGAATGCCTTCTATTAGCTGCGCGCTTTTATTCTGGTGAAGATTCGCGGATTGTCCAAGTCTTTGCGGACAAACAGCTCGACCTTTTGACAACGGCAAAGACAAGGATAATGAACTACTTTATTTTACAGCTACAAACAGTCTGCCATAATCTTCTGTATTCGGAAATTATTATCGAAGTTGCAGCCACTGAATCAGACTTTCTCCAAATCTTGGAAAATTATCTGTTCTTCGACAGCGGCGGTTATTTAATCGGCTCTTCATTGATGGTTCTTCAGTTTAAGAAGCAAATAGCTACCGAAGCCGAGTTGCTTGGAAATGATTTACAGTATGAAGAAATTGTAACTGCGGGACCGCTTCAGGATGTTTCAGAAATGACAAATTTGATCAATGATTTATTTGCTGCATTACGCAAATCTGCGGAGTTCAATCCAGATGTTAAGTGAAGGGTTTTAGTCTTTGTAAATATCAATATACAAAATACAATTCGAAAAACGCGTTTTTTCCCAAAACGCGTTCTTTTAAGTGTTTTGCATTTGTGTGATATCTTCTGAAAATGACCTCTGCGCTGTCGAATGAAACGGAAAAGGATGTTCTTCCATGGTTGAAATTGGCTGAGGACTTGCGTGTTCTCAACCTCGATGTGGAGGTTAGCTCTTTCTTATTTTGCATCAGGACTCCTTCATCCTTTTGCAGTTAAATATGCCTCAAATTTGTGTGATGGGTGACCAATCCTCCGGGAAATCAAGTGTGCTTGAGGCTCTATCGGGGATTCCTTTCCCTCGTGGTTCAGGATTGGTAACTCGTTGTCCAATAAGAATGGTCATGAAACGGGCTCGACACAATGAACCATGGTCCGCTGTTGTTTCAACAACTACCAATACAAGTCCAACTATGGCACGTGATATACCTGAACTAAATGCTTTGATGGATCGGAAGATGCAAGACCTTTGTGGTGGAGCGAGTAACTTCTCCACAGAATCGGTTGTGGTGGAGCTTACCTCTCCAGATGCCTGTGATTTGACAGTTGTCGATTTGCCTGGAATCATTCGCACTGTTACTGCAGGACAGAGTATTTCATCGATCGAGCAAGTGAATCGGTTGATTAAGAACTATTTACTTGACAAACGCACTATCATACTTGCTGTCATTCCGGCAAACCAAGATATAGCTACCGTCGACATACTTGAACGAGCGCAGAGTGTCGATCCGACTGGGCAGCGAACAATAGGTGTGTTGACAAAAGTTGATTTAGTTGGCCCAGGGAATGAGGAAGAAGTACTGGCCGTTGTCAATAATATCCGAAAACCTTTGAATCTAGGCTACATCATGGTCAAAAATCGATCTCAGAAGGAGATTCTCGAAAGCATTTCAACCTCGAAAGCGCGGTAAGAAATCTTAACGTTTAATGGCTTGATTCAAACCTAGCTTTTAGGGAAAATGAGGCTTCTTTCTTCGCGAATCACCCCGTTTTCAAGAAATGTAGTCCCAATTTAAGAGGTGTGACGCAATTATCGAAAAAATTAACAAATTTATTAGTTGAGAGAATCAAACAAGAATTGGTAAGAATCTTTCTTTAAGACACGATTCTTCGTCTTATATTTTTCCCGCTGTTGATAGGGACCAATGAAACTTCTAGTTGAAAGAATGCTTACTGAAGTCCGTGGTCAATTGCGATTGCTGCCATCGAACATTAAAGTTGTCAAATCCACATCAGATAGACAAAAACTTTTAGTCTCAGTTACACAGGAGGTAAGACTCTTTTCTCTACTATGACTAACCTTCTAACTTTTGGGGCTGGCTTCATTAGTTTGTTCGTCATTTAAACGATTGTATTCGCGGAGAGTATCGTGATCGGCTGATGGTTCGCCACTCTGAGTTACGTTTGTATACTTTAGCTATGAAGAAGTTTGTTGAATTTCAACACACAGTAAGTATTTTATCACGCTCCTTTGATCCTTTCATTTCTATTATTAGATCAATCAAACGGCCCCAGCATTCAAGCAAGAGGAGTATATTCAAGCATTAACGAAACAAATCGAGCAACTTCGTGGACGAGAACTCCCCGGCTTCATGTCCTCGCAAGCCTTTTACATGTGCATGGCGCAGTACGTCAATTCTTGGGAAGAACCTATGGAACAATTAATAAAAGATGTTCAAGTAGTCACAGTACAAGTTGCGGATCGACTCGCTGAGTTGTTACTTGGACATTACCCAATTTTACAAGAATCTCTAAGAAATGCAACAGAAAAGGTATTAATCGATGCTTCACAAACAGCACTGATAAAACTCAACGAGATATTATCCCGAGAGAAAGATCCCTTTACGTTGAATGAGTTCTTACAGCAATGGGTCAATAAACTAAGATTTGATAGATTCGCTAAAGCAATAGAACAATCTTTCGAACAAGCTCGCAATCCTGCTAGTAATTGGAATGGTCTGAAAGAAGAGATTTATTCAAGCATGAGAACCTGGTATCGTGAAACACATGCGATCTCAGCTTTAGCGTCCGCCCATGAAATGTCTGCCATAATGGAGGCGTATTGGAATCTTTCAGCAAAAAGATTTGTAGATAACTGCTGTATGATTAGCGACAAGGAAATTTTAGGAATTTTACCTGATGCGATTCAAGATCAAATGTACCAATACATTAAAGATGAAGCAAAGTTACAGGTCGGATTTTTTTGTCTCCCGTTAAGATGAGAATTCTAATATTTATATCTTAGGTAATATTTACAGAAAGTCCTGAGATATTCCGTCGTAAGCAGGAACTGGAGGAAAGGAAAGATCGCTTGACTCAAGCAGCATCGAGGTTAGAATCAATCACAACCCAATCATCACATTAGACAAGATAAACGAAATAGATAAGTTAAGTTAATATATTTAAAATAATGCTCTAAGCTTTTGTCTTGGTCTCTTCTTTTGATTATTTCTACCAAATTTCTTCTTGTCTTGCCTGGTATGTTGAATATCAGCAAACACTCTTTTCGAATATCTTTTGACAGAGTCGTCTGTCATCACTTCTTCCAAAATGCTTTGTTTTCTTTGTCTCTTAGTTAAGCGCGATGATTTATATTCCGTTGGTCCTTCAATTACTGTTCCGACATGAAGAACTGGTCCCATCTTGTCCGAGTTTTTGTAAAATCTAGGGCAAATTAGGTTGGACCTCAAATAAGAGCAAATTCTTTTACCTTTTCGGATCCAAGTAGTTTCTCATCTGGATAATTTGCAAATCTCTCTTCAATTCCTCGGTCATGTCCATCGGCTGTAATACATGTCTGTTAGTGAAAGTAGTATACCGATACAGGAACATCACCTTCAAATGAAACCATCCTTTCCCCAAAGAACCATCATTATCCTTTTCGATCTTATCCTCGTCTTCAGCTTTTCTTTTATATAATGAGGAATTTCTTTGAGCGTTGATAATTCTGTTGTTAACTACGAACAAACTTGAAGATTTCAAAACGAATCAAATTAGAACTAACCTAAACTTTGATCTTGTCTATTTAATAGAAGATCCTCAGGCTTTGTTGAAGTCTTCCCAAAGACCCTCTCATGCAAACTCTGAAAACTTAATTCACTGGACATCTTCCAAATAATAGAAACAGTGAAATTACGGCGTAAATTCAAGGATTAATTTCCTTCCAGTTTTCGCAACAAACAAAAGGATTTTTGTCGAAATTCTTTCCTTTAAATCATAGCAAAGAAACAGCAATTCTCACTTGATCTAATTTCCCCTTGCTTAATAACAACATTAAAGTTGATAGGATTGATTGGTTTCTTTCTTTGAGATCACTTTGATCAACAATTTCGTGAAAATATGGAGACCTTTGCGAAAGAATTACCATCAGATGTAAGTTGCACTTTCTTTGCTGCCAACTGAATGATCGTTCTTTCCAGCCCACCATACAACAAATTTTGAAGAATTTATCAACACCTCAGCAAAATTGGTCTAGTTTTATCTCTGATATTGAGGAGGTAAGACTTGCTCATGTTCTCTTGATCTATCTGTGTTTTGAAGTGAGATCCCATCGTTAGACCTACAATTCTGCCAATTTATCACATGTGAAGACTGCGGCGTTAAGTTGCCTAAATCGCTTGTTTATATCGAAATCAATTTCAAAAATTTCGAAGGAATCAACAGATGAGACTGATTTTAAGAAAGTTTTAAGTCGATTTCCAACTTCCATTGCTGGCAAAGAATCAGCTGAGGACTTTTCAAGAGTTTTGAAATATCTCCTTGATTCTGCAAGTTTAAATGCTGATAATGAATTGTATTCTTTCCTGATTCAACTGCCGCTCTTTAGTAAAGCTATGAATAACAAAAACGAGAAAACTGGGTCGCCTTCAGGAGGCAAATCTTTAATGACAAACGGACCCTTGACTTTGAGTTCTTCAGAATTGCTTGAATTTATGAAGTACTGTTTGTCCGAAAATTCTATCGTATGGTATCTTTTGCTATTAAAAATATTGTTTGCGATCGAGTCAAGATGGTTAAGCTTAACTGACCACTTTCGTGAAGATACGACATGTATTATTGAACATCTCGGAAAAGGTGAAATGCTGAGTGAGAAGGATATTAAACAAATTGTTGCGAGGGCTAAACACAAAGAGCATCTGAAATCATTTCAAAGCCTTCCTCGTATTTTATTACTTTCAGGAAACAGTAATAAATGTATTCGATACGAAATTCAAGGTAAAGCTGCTGGTTTAATGTTAGGTGTTGTGGCACCAAGTCACTTCAGATTCATGTATTATGAAGCTACATTGAAGGAAAAAGACTCCAAACTTAAGGGGGTTCGCATCGGCTGGGCAATGAAATCGGCCAGTCTAGTTGATAACTTGAACCTGGGCGATGGTGATGATAGCTGGATCTTCGATTTCGAAGCAAGCCGATTTCTTCACTCTGAATATATAAAAATGAAGCAAGATACTAAATCTGATCAGAATCTAGCAGCAAAGCAAACTTTCAGTGAACAACTGTTGCGTTCCTTATCCGCAAAATCTTTTGATCTTGATCAGGATTCAATGCTCGGAGGTTTATTTGTTGATGGAAAAACAGGAACCTCGGATAAATCTGCTCTTGTTCCAGAACAAGCCCAAGGGAAGGTCGAACACGCGCCCAGTTTTGATTCATTCCAGGATAAAGAAATTGATGACAGCGGTACTGATGGACTGCAGTTAGAGGTCAAAAAAGAGAAAGAGTTAAATCAGCTCATTGATTGGAGTCACGATTCTTCTCTGACCCAGAAAATCAGCACAATAGGTTGTGCCTTAGATTGCACCACCGGTGTAATTTATTATTTTAATGATGGTGTTTATCTTGGTAAGAGCCCGACTGCGATTGATATTGTCAAAGCTCCAATTCCTCAATTAGTAGCTGCGTTTGCATGTGGACCAAATATTAAGATAGAGATTAATGTTGGCACTTCCCCGTTCAAGTTTGGTCATGTAGTTCTGGATGAACTTCGAACGCGCTGCGCTGTCCATCATCAAATTCCTGACTTTAATGACTTTCAAACTGTTCAAACTTCTTTTATCACAACATCACTTGCCTTGAACCAAGAATCAGACGAATTAGAGGAAGCAGTTACAAAGAAAGAAGATCATGAATCGTCGTGCATATTAGTGCAAAATGTGTGCACTGAGTCGTTGAAGACATTCACATTTGAAATGAGTTTTAAAATTGGGAAAATGAAAACCTCTGAAATGATTTTATTTTGTTGTAGTCCTGTGTTAAGCGGAGTGATTATGCATGGATTGGAGCTTGAAGAGCAAGCTGCAAAGATAGGTGTGGAGCGAGATGGTCATTTATTCTTCGATCTGTATAATTGTGAGAGACTTCGAGCAGTTAAAGTTACCATCGACGAATGGCAGCATAGCGCAATAACTTATACGTTTCATCGAAGTAGTGGGAAAGCCAATGTTGTTTTTCTCTTAAATGGAAGCGTTGCTTTTACTACAGAAATTCCGAATGGAAAAAACAATAAACCTGGAAAAGTCCATCCACGACAAGTTTGTATAGGAGGCTGTATGCAAAACTTTGCTGTGGGGTTCGAGGGTGAAATTAGTAACATTCGATTATGGTCATCTGCAAAATCACTTGAAAGAATTTCTCCTTTTCTTAGCCGCAGTAAGTTGATGGGGAATGAAAGTGATCTTTTGGTATTTCTCCCACTTGAAGAAGGTACGGGAAATATTGTGCGGGATTACAACACCTCTAAAAGTTCAGCCCGTAAATCAGAAATATTAACTATTAGAGGACACTTTCGTTGGATCTTACAGCCCCATCAAGTTCTTGACGATGAACCAGTGCAATATTTCCTCGATAATGTCAGCGATTTGGATGCTGATTCGAGAAATATGTTGGATTATTTAAATATTTCTCGGCAATCGTTCTTGCAGTCACTTACTCGGAAAGTTTTCATCGGAACAGAAAAGATGGCTTCACAATCTTCCCACATTTTTAATTTTCAATGTTCCTTACCCACAGCTAAAGCGATCATTAGCCGTGAGCCAATTGCTTTGACCTTGTTGCATTCAGTTTTTATAGATCTCATCCGGTTTAATGAAACTGAAGAGAAGAATGAAAATCCGCAACTAACCAGTTTATTACTCGCGATATTAAATTTACTTGAACTCCACGTAATCCGAATTTCTGATGATTTAACCTCCGCTGCTGCAATTAATCATGAAATAAGAAGCAAACTGTTTATCAATGCGTTATATTTCATTTGTGGACCATCGAATTTAACTTCTCCTTTTGCTGATATTTTACGAATCAAGGCTGCTAATTTTCTTGTCAATCAACTGGACTTCTTTTTCCAAGATCGTTTGAGTCCACTACGATTGATTGTTATCCTCTTAGAGATTGAGAATAAAAGTCAAGACTCAATGTCGGTTACTCTTCGAAGAGCCCTTTCCAATTCGTCAAGTGACAAGTCGGTATTTTTTAACTCAATTAATTTAGATCCTCTCCCGGTTATTTCGTGTATCGGAGCCTCCGGCCGCATTTTGCTCCTGAAATCATTGTTTTCGAAGCTCACGCAATCTACTTTTTTGTCGGAAGTTATTGGTCCTGATCTTCGACCTTTTCGATTTGATTTAAACAAAGGGATGTTAGTCTTTAAGAAAAGTATTGTCACAGAAAATTCAAAGAAACGTCCCTATCTTGGTGGTATTGTTAAACGCGGTCCTGATTGGCATTATGGCGACGAAGATGGTGGGGAGAGTTCTTATGGTGTTATTTTGAGAGTTGGTGACGCAGACCCACATAAAGGGGTCAGTGAGGTTACAGTTGGGTGGAAGAATGGATTTATAGAAAGCTATAGGTATGATTTTAATCAGATTAGTTTTGATCGGAAGATCTATGATATTGAAATTGTATCCTCGTGTGAATTTGAGGAAGAATTAACTTTTTTAAAAGGTTTCGAGGCTGAGGGTAACAACAATCGTCGCATATTATCTTTCACACCATTAGATGTATTCAATGTGCTTATTGGTGGCCAATCTAGTGATACTATTAACAAAAGAAACATTTTGGCGTACATTAAAGAAGTCGCTCCGCCTGAATGGCAGGAAAATCGAGATTTGGTTAAGTCTATTCAAGCTTTGGTCCTCAAGCTTTCTGCCGCAGAAATTTGCAATTTGTATAGAGAATTTTATGAATCTTTTTCTTTAAAGATTGAAAAGCAGAATCCGCTCAGCTTTATCAATGCTGTATCACCGATTGCGGCCTCTGGGAAATATGGATTGTTGAAAGAGTTGTTCAAGCAACTGTTGCGATATGTCTCGCGTCGGGACATTTCAAAGCAAGATGAAGCTCTTAATTTTCTTGCCACATGCCAGTATTTGCTCTTTATTGGTAATGACTTCGACTCTTCTGCTGAAATTAAGCTATATGAAGCATCTGCTGATATCTGCACTGAATTTTCGAGGGAGTTAAGCCATGCTAAATTTATTTGGGATTGGTCTCATCATTCTCTGCATCAAACGGCTCCGGATGTCAATCAAGCTGTCGGAGCTAAAAACGTTTTGAATCAAGAATCGAAACAAGAAGGCTCCAGCACTGTAATCAAACTTTTCACTTTTGATAAGCACAATGTGAGTGAGAATATGCAAATCCGGCATCGAAGCCGTTGTATTGATATCTCTCTTATTGGAGATCGTGAATGGAACACATTAACAGCAGATCAAGGCTTAGAATATGAGAAAGGTATATTTCGTTGGTATATTAGGGTAAAATTTAGTGAAAGAAGAAGTCATTTCATGATTGGTCTGTGTACATCAGAAGTGAATCCAGATGAGTTTTTGGGGCATGATGGAAACAGTTGGGGGTTTTCACATAATTTGGAGCATTATCATGGAGGAGTAAAAAAAAGGTTATCTTCAGACGGGGCGAAGATTACTCCTGGTTCGATTTTAGAAATTGCTTATAATAGTTATTTAGGTACGTTCGGGCTTATTGAGATCACTCCAGACGCTGTAAATGTTTTAATTGATTCTGAGAAATGCGTTTTAGAAAATATCAATGGACGTCCGTTATATCCGGCGATATCTTTATTCACTCCTGGTGATACTGTCTCATTATTGACGGATTCTTCGGATATTAGTGCTGCAAGAACGAAAGTTTTAATGGTTCAATCTTCAAGTTCAACAACGACCATTAAGTCTTCTCAAATAATCAATTTAGGAACTCCAAATGAAGTTGTTACTCATTATCTCTTAAATAGTTTGGAAAGTTTACAAGATTTATTGGATCGAAATTCCTTCGTTGAAGATTGGCCAAAATACGAAAATTTATTACCCTTAATTACTCATTCTATAGCTCAATTTATACGCTGGGCTTGTCCAACAATCGAAAAGGAATTTGAGCTTCGTCAACTGTGTATTAGTAACCTTCAATTGATCGGTCTTACTTTATTAGAATTTCAAAAGCTTGAAAAAGAGGAAGTTACTAAACTTGGCACAATTTGGAAGAATCTTCAACTGTTGGTGTTGCTCATTCTTTGCTTAATTTCGCGGTTGGTTGAAGGCTTAATGCAAAATCATAAATTTTTGTCGTTGCATCGAATTGAGCGTTCCAATGAAAAAGCGAAAATCGGAAGTTCTGTTGATGAAAGTAATGAATTGCGAGAAATCTCCCGTTCAGTTTCACTGAAGAATTGGATTGATAACCCACTTTTTGCTTCAGGATTAAAATCAGAGTTAGGAAATGTTGAAGAATCCATTCGATCCATTCGTGGCAAGGAACCGAAATTTGAATTGTTTTTCCGATGGCTCGCGTGTTTCGATCGTACGCATCCAAACTTTCGGAAGGTTGGTGGTGACCGTTTCGATATTTGCGTCAAAACACTTTTTCTTTCAATTGTTTACAGTTGCGGTCTTCTGGGGATTATTGAAAGTTTAAAAGATATTTTATCTGAGACTGTTGATAAGTTAGGGAAGATTGAAGGTTCGTTGGAAGAGTATTTCGTGAAGCACCTAAAGGCGCCTCCGGTTTTAGTTCGAATTTGGGAACTTTCAATGAAGTTGAAGACTTGGGGCAAAGATACTAACGCCGTCTCTCAGATTACATATGAACAACTGGCTTCAAAATGGTACGATCGAATCATATTTAGTTTTAAGCTCCATCCTACTCTTCAATCTTTATCGTTCCGTTTGTCAACACGGGAAATAAGTAATTGTCTGAGTCAAATAAATTCTTTGCTGCGATCTAATTTTGATTTGGAAAATTGGGCACGCGAAAATTTCAGTTTGTTGCAAAAGTTCATCGTTGATGATGTTTCTACAGAAGGACTGGAGGCTTTCTGTAAAATTATTGATGCTGCTGGAAAAAAACGTTCTGAAGGCTTTATTTTCATTAAAAAGGTTTTAGACGTTCTCTCATTTGATGCATGTAATGGATTCAAGGCTGTATTTGTTGATGCAATTGCAGTTTTACTAAAAGGATATGGAGTGAGTTGGTCTTTTGGGAACCCGCTTGTCTTCAAGTCTCGAGCAAAAGGATGGCATTATGCTGACGGTCTATCTGGGATCAGTGGGTCAGTAAAGGCAGATTTAAAAACTTCTTTCAACTCAGTCTTTTCGATTTTAATCTCTGAGGTAGCCGATGTGCCAAACAGTTTCCACTTCTACAAGCTCGCTCTCTTGAATTCCTTGGCAATAAGAGTTGCAGATGACGATCATGAGCTGTTGATGCGAGTTAACTTTTTCCCCGTTTTAAAGGACTTGTTAGACGAAAATCTAACTGATGAAGCGGAAAATGGAAAGTCAGCAAGATTGATTGCGGTGACCATGAAAATCTTTATTTGGATGGCGTTGCAAGTGGCTTCGACAAGTTCCGAGACTGAAATGGAGGGAAAATTGCAAAATCTAAATTCTAGTATTAAGCTTCAGAAAGTACTTTCAGGCCCTGGAACTCTCAGTGATGCGGTCTTTGATACGTTATTTAAGCTCCTTAGTGATTGGAGCTTGCAGAGTGATGTTGCATCAAAGACAATTTCGTTAGAATCTGCGACTTTATTGCATTATGTGTCCAGAAACGAACGCTGTATGAAGATCTTACGCCGCCAAGAATGGATTGAATTACTAGTTCAGTTAGTGTGCTTTTCGGAAATGGATTGCAAACTTAAATGTCTCTTGATATTAGGGGAAGCTTTAGTTGGAGTCTCGCCGATCAATCTTAATGTGAATTTATCTACGTTTCTGCGAAAATTTCAAATCAACACTTCAAATCTTTTTGAAGGATCTTCTGCAACTATTATTTTGCAGTTAATGTTATACTTAAGTGGGCAACTATTATTTACTCCCTCTATTCCCAAAAATGACGCTCGTTTAATGACGTTGGGAGTCATTTCCGAGGCAGTTGCCTTAATACGAAAACTGTTTGAACAACACACATGGTTCCCAATTGTGGAAGACCTCATTTTTAATAATTTATCCACTTTTGAAACTGAACTCAGTGATCAAAAGCAATTTAACGAAGTGAGCAAGTACGTTTTGGTTGGAACTTTGTTCACCCTCGGTGGGCAATTCGATTTATTCTATCCTTCTCAACCTGTCTTGTTGAAAACTCATTCCACCCTTACTGTTGGAATCGTCAAGTCTATTCATGAAATTAACAATCAAATAGAAATTTCTGCTTTTAAGTTGAAGTCGATTTTCTCTTTAGATAACTCTAAACTGCATGGAGATGAAGTCGAACAAATTATTTTAAATCCCGACCAACTCTACTCACTTGAACGATCTCCATTTCAAGCTTCTTTTATTTCGAGCCGGGTCTTATCAAAGTTGATTTTAATTGCCAATTTATGTTGCGTTAATTTGGATGAGTTCCAGGAAAAGGGTAAGGAATCAGCGGAATCAAAAGATGAAGAAGCTGTCATTGAAGAAAAGACAGAGAGCGACTGTTCGGGTTTTGATAATAAAGGATTTTTCTCCACATATTTGTTCTCTATTTTATTAAAGATCTTCGAAGAAATGAGTCAAAATTCGTGCGTTCGAGGTTTGGAGCTGAAACAGTTGATCGAAACTCTTGATTGGTCAAGGATAGTCGATTTGGCACAATCACTTACATCTACACTTGGCTGCCACGATATTCGATATTACCATGAGTATCTAACTGGCTCCATTTCTTATTTGACGATGAAGAAACCTCTCAAAGCTAACACGGAATTGAATGTAGAAGAAAGTAAAGTTCGTGAAACCGTGATTAGAGATTCTGAAAGATTATCCCATCCTTTATCTTTTGGTGAAGAAACAGTTGGTGAAGATATAGACCCTGCTTTAATTGATTCTCTTGAAAGCATGGGGTTCCAAAGAAAACTCTGTATTGCAGCTCTTCGATTACGTGGTTTTGATCCAACTGAGGCTCTGAATTATCTCCTTTGCAATGGCTCTGAACTCTTAGAGTCACTGAATGCCGAAAATGGGAGTGGCATGCCCGTTCATTCTGAGAATGTTGATATGGAATGGGAACTCCCAAATGAGGAGAAATCTGAAACGGCTGAGGCAAAGTTTGACTCAAATAATCCCACAGTGTTTCACTGCTCCGGCAACACTCGGAAGTTTCTTCCTTTCTACTCAGAACCAAGTTTTGAGTCCGAAAGACTTGGATGTGTATTCCCCGGAGATGACATCGGCGTGGTGGAAGAGAAAATTATGGGTGATAATACTTGGTACCGTTTGTCATTTTCAGACTTTGATGGTAATAATTATCATTCTACATATGGAGATGAAATCTACGAAATTTACGTGTGGGTACCAAGAATATTGAATGGTGAAGTCATGGTGGAACCAGGATCTTATGATGGCGAGGCTGAGACCGAGTTTAATGAGCCGAAAGGAGATTCACTGCAAATTGATCGGTATTATCGAATTATCGGCTCAAATGGCGCGTTAGCGCGTGATGGTATTGAAATCACATCGAATGAAGTTGCATCTCTCAGTATTGGAGATATTGTGCATGCTTGCGAAGAAAGTTTTAATTCCGAAGGTACAATAAGATTAAGACTAGATTCTCCGGTAAATGGTTGGATAAGTAAAATATTTGGTTTGGTTGAGCAAATTTCTGTTGAAATCGCTCGAGAAGCAACTTCGAAACGAGAGTCCAAAGAAGTTACTCTCATTTCTGACAAATCCGAGACAATTGAAGTTTCAGAACAGGATCGACTTGAAAAGATTGAAGATTCTCTTGAAGTATTAACAGGTACAGATGTTTATGTTAGAGATGATCGATTCTTTGGTCATCGCCAAGGCTTCGAGTATTCTTTCTTCTTGAATGATGATAAAGCGGATATACAGGCCATTCAAGCTCGTCGTAATCGAGTTGCTGCTGTAAAGGGCCAATTAGAGTACTTCACAGATAATTTCAGGACCACATGGCCACAAGTTGAAATCATTTTAAAGGTTCTGCTGAAGTTGAGAGCTCGACGCCTTTTGTCGATATTAATGGTACGAGCTTCTTCTAATGTCGAAGACTTCCATTTTTTCCTTCATAAATGCAACGAGCTTCACAACCTACTTGGTACAAAATTTCCTGAAAAATTGCATCGAGTAATTCGTTTGTTGGTGTTCCGAGTAGGAGGATCGAGATCGAGATCAGAAACCGAGCTTCTGGCTTCAAACCAGATTTCGTATCATGCTGGCATCGGAAAGGGAAAATGCCTTGAAGATAGTGTGGGGTATTTCTTCCACAACTTTATCACACAATCTGCCAGTCCCCTATCGAAAATGCTGGTTGATCTGTTGCTTAGTTCCATTATCAAGAATTTGGTTGAAGCATGTGATGCTAAATATGCCGATAATTCTTGGACCGACCTTAACTTTGATGATGATGTCGACAGTGACGTTTTCCAACAACCTAATGTTCAATTCTCTGCTTGGGCCTCTGAAATCGTGATGAGAACTGGAGATGTGGAATATTTGAAACGTTTGTTGCTCATTTGGATTCGGACCGTCCGTGGCTCCTCTGTGTCACTGAAAACCATTGCTTTTAGTGTTCTTGCTTCGATTCTTCGATATTTGCGAGTTCATGCAGTTTCCAATACTGAAGAAACGGCAAGATTTGTGTTCGGTGTTATTCCTGTGCGACGATTATCGAGGTTCGCGTCAAAGAGACTTTGGCAAGAATTAGAAGACTCTCCAGCCTTTTCTCGATTCATTCAATCCTTCGTCCACTTTATGGGTGAAGTTGAAATTACATTAAATCAATGGAAATTGAGCTCCACCTGTGACGAAGTTTCCCGAGAGACGTCCCAATCAAATACACATTCAAAAATTGGATTGCTATTTGACAAGCCTGACAGCTACGTTCAATTGTATCCTGCGAAAGACATAGCTGGATCATGGACTTTTGAAGTCACTTTACGTCGTCGAAAGGTTGTTTCTTCACAATTCATTTCTGGCAATTTTCCCACTGAGAAAGAAAATGTGAACCCTCGGCTTGGCAATACGAAGCCAGTTGGCGAAAAGTTAGGTATTAGCAAATTATTAAAATTATTACTCGGCACATCAGCAGTGAAACCAAATTCCGAGCCAGAAACTAAAATTACAATCCATTCCCCAGAGGACCTTAAAGAGAAGTTGTACTTTCATCCTTCTTATTTGGTCTCTTCTTCCAAATCTTTCATTAAAATTCAGAGAGGAGGTAGAGACTTTATCGCAGACGATGTTAATGATCCGTTGCAAAACAACGATTTTGTTAATTGTGAGGCTTTGTGCCTTTCTTATGGCCAAGGAAATGGTGAAGAGAAGTCTTTCGATTTCATTGTTCCATACGATGCTTGGTTTAAGATCAGCTTGGTTTGTGATACCTCCACTGGTTACATGAATTTATACATAAATGGAAAGTTCATCGATTCTCAACAAGGAGTGATCAGTTTCCCCATATCTACCATAGGATCAAATAAGATAAATCACACCCTGACCGGAGAAGTTGTTGAATTTAAAATCTGGCCGTTTGCGAAGACGGCATGTGAAATTGAGCAACGGAGTGATGATAATAGTTTGATTAACTTGAAATTCGATGCAGGTCTAAATTTCGGTCTTTATGATTCACGTGGGTATTTAACGGCCTGTAAATCCCACGGTTGTAGAACGGCTCAAATAACAGATTTCGATTTAGATGAATCTTATTTAGCAGGAGCTAGCTTGACAACAGTGGAATCCTTCGATTTCGAACTTACTGGTAATATGACCGTTAAAGCGGTTCCCGCTTTCGGTTCACCTTTAAATAAGGGGATTAATGAGATTATCACTATCTTTTTCAAGAGATCGGGGAAGATAAATCAAAACGGCAATGAGGAAATTTACGGACACATAGACTGGGTGGAACGCAATGTCCAGACCTTATGTGTTGGCGAAGTTTTTGAAGATAAAGTTTTGATAAAATCGAGTGCTCAGCAATTGGTACGCGGTGCTCCTGAAAGAATTTCTTGGTTAGAAGACTTCATTCTGGAAGGGGCATTAACTTCAGGAAACATCAAGGCATCTTGTAATCTTCTGGTGAAAGATACCTCGGTCTTTGAAGAATGGGGACTCCTGAAGTTAGACTCCGCCAAACAACCACCAGAGGTTATCGTTTTATCGAAAAACAAGCAGCAAATTTCGCTCGAAGTGAAGAAGGAAGCATCTGATGGACAGTATGTCATCATATTTGAAGTTAACCCGTTTCCAAAGATCCGAGATAATCTTGCAATAGTCGATTTAAGCTTGTATGGAATTGTTTCTCAGCAAGGTTCCTACTGGATTGACTTTACAATTAGGGCGAATTCTGGGAGTATAGCGTTTGGATTTTGTACCGCTGATGCTCTTACGCATCCAGACTCTTGTGTTGAGGCAAATGATGGAACATGGGCTTATTCTATCGGCGGAAGTGCTTCCAACGGTGCTAACCTTTTTGAATGCGACACCGCCGAAGAAAATGACGTTATTACCTTACACCTGAATACTTTCAATGGCGGGTTTGTACACTTTTTCAAGAATCGAAAGCTGCTTGCTGCATTTGACTTCATCAACTCTCGATCGATCATGAATCAGGTAAATGATCCTGCTTTTGCAGGAATTCGGCCTTTTGTCAGTCTGGCCAATCCTACGGACTGTGTTGAGTATAATGGAATCGCGAAAGAGGGTCCAATCACCCTATTTTTCGGAGAGAATGACTCTCTGGGAAGATTTAAACTACTTTCATTTCTATTAAAGGGATCAATACAAGGTTATGGATTACTGAGTGTTAAGAATGACACCGAGTGGTGGTTTGGTAAATGGGATAAAGATTTTCCGATTGGGTATCATGTAAGGTTAGATAATATACAAATCAGTGATTTCCAGATTCAGGAAGTTAAACTTTATACTGGTACCTCGTTTCACGAAATAGGCGAACCGAGTAATTTCAGTGAGATTCTTCACGAAGAAATTAAGAAAGATTTCACAATTTTCAAGGATCACTTTCCCGAGGTTTTTCATCCATCTGTCATACCAGAATCAACCCCAAATGTGACATCACATTCAACAATGCCAGAAATGGAAATGCCTTCTGGCTTTGTGAGTGTAACCTTTATTGATACTGAAAGCGGAGATTCGCCTAATCATCAACTAGGGCTCCAGGACAATTTTAGTCCTCTCCTATCTCAGTACAGTGTTCAGAGAGGATTTCCCCGTGCTTCTTTTATTTTTCAATATAACGGAATTAGCATCTCAGATGATTCAACCCCCTCTAGCCTTGGGATGACAGGTTCCGGACTCATTACTGTTTTAGTCAAATCACATAATTGCTCTATTGAAAAATTTGGTGATCCTGTAGCTCAATACTTTCCTGATAGTGATGCACATTATGTGTTGATGATCGTGTATGAGGGTGGTGCCACTGTTAGAAATGGAATAGAGATTGAAGAAAGCTCATCTTTGCGTACCTTGAAACAGGGAGATGTTCTTGAAGCTTTCCGCAAGGAGCAAACAAATGAAGGAATTGGGCGGTTTCGAATCGCTGATGGATGGATAAGTGAAAAGCTGCGAGGTGGTACAGAATCTCCAGTTTCTTTGGTTTTGAGAGAGAAATTTGAGAATCCTCGTAAGTACCGAGTTATTCGAGAGGATGGAGCAAAGGTGAGAGCTGATGCTTCTTTAGAATCAGACGATAAGGGCATATGTCCTCAAGATACGATTGTTACAGTCACGGAAAAGCGTTTAGTTCATTTTAATGACTCCGCACCAACATCTCGTTTAAAGATTATCGAACCAATCGAATGGATAGGATGGATTAGTGATAAACCTCATCTATTGGAAGAAATCCGTGATAATAACGATCCGGAATTTGAAATGGAACTCAGACGAAGAAATCGAGTTCGAGCTAATCGAAAAATGAGGAAAAATATGACAAATATTGAATCAAAATCTCAGCCTTTCTTTGTTCGTGTTAAGGGCAACGCATCGTTATCGTCAGAAACCTTCTTCTTGTTACAAAGGAATAGATTTACGGAGTCTATTCATTTCTCTGATGATTTACAAACAATCTCGTGTCCGGATTCATCAAGCGGCCGTTGTCTTGTTTTAGGTTCACGGGGATTCTCTCATGGAGTTCATTATTGGGAAGTGCAAGTGAATAATGCAAGTTGGGGAAGTGTTTTCATCGGAGTGGCTCCAGAAGATGCTGTTGGTTGGAACGGCTTCGGATTTATTAACTACCGCGCTGTTCAAGCTTTTGGCAGTGAAACACTCTATGGGAGTTATTTCGGAGTCGGGGACAAGATCGGAGTTTTGTTAGACATGGATCGAGGAACTTTATCCTTTTTTAAAGACGGTGAGGATTTTAATGTGGGTAAAGTGGTCGTGATCAATATGGGAATCGCTTATCACAATGTTCGAAAGACAGCTGCTCGTCACTCATCTTCTTCTACTTTGTATCCGTGTTTTGGAATGAAGAACAGCTCGGATCAATTATCAATATCCAACTCTCACTGGATATCTGAGGAAGGTGTCAATTCTACAAAATATTTACAAAATATTTTAACTTTTTCGCAAACTATGCAGAACTGGATTCAATATTATGAGAGTTTGGATAAAGGAACAGTCGCTGCATTGTTGTTTACGAAGGAAGTTACATCTCATCTTTATGAAGAATATTTAGAAAAGCTAGCAATTGATGAGTTTTATGTAGAATCGAGGCCAGGAATCATGGTGAAAATTAAATCTGGCATCAGCGAGTTTTCGCGTTTGTTAGGAGAGTCATTCATCAAGGAGTATAACATTTTTCCAGGTGTTGTTGTGAATACTGTTTATGGTAAAGCTACATTACTTGGTATTTCAGGAGAAAGATTGTGGTATTCTTGTGAAAGGAATTTGAAAAAGGCTTGGTATTGGTTGGGTCATGAGTTTAAAGAGTTAATGCAAACAGCTCGAATGACTGTATCTTATATTAACGATATGGTCGAAATCAATTCCCTTCCAATTTCTAATACTGAGATGAATCAAAACCCGATTTCGAGAATAACTCAAGAAGAGTTCCAGACTTTACTAATTAATTTGGATTGGAATATCAATCAAGACGCCGCGCTGACAAAAGCGATCAATCGGCTAGCATATCAGCTTGATCAAAACCCTCTCTACTTGTCTCTTCATAGCGTTCAAAATTACTTCAATTCCCACAAGATTCATCAGCTTTCATCAAAGAGTATGGATGAGATTATCTTGCGATTCATTGCTTTATGTTACCTGAATCGTGGAATCATGGTAATTTTACCTTTGGTCGATCTCAGCTCGACGGCTGTGTCTCATTCTCTACTTTCCACAAACATCACAACATTTGAAGAATCTAAGGATCATTCTTCCGTTTTAATTAGCCTCAAAGATTCAATTTTACATGTAAAAGCATGTATATTTACTTTCATCAAAACTGATTTTTGGAATACTGTGGTTACTGAAACTACCTCTCCAACAACACCTCCTCCTGACGAGTACGAAAGACCTGACGAAATTCGAGAGATATCAATTAATAGGATCCAAGCCAGGGATGCAATTCGTCGGAAGGATCAACTTCACTTCCTCGAAAGAATAAAGCTTTCTGTCTTCGGCCAGCTAATGGAAGGGATACAACATTGGGACTCTAGGGCCTATCGTCGTTCCTACATTCATATGCAAGATGCCGGGCAACCGCGTGCCTTTTTTGTTCGTTTTGTCGGTGAAGGAGTTGATGATCAAGGAGGTCCTTATCGTGCAGTCTTCCAAACCGCTATTGGGGAAGAGGTTATCCAATTATTATCTCTGATCGTTCCATCTGCCAATGCTCGTGATGAGATTGGTGATCATCGAGATCGCTATGTCTTTAATACTACTTCTTCTGAATTTCAAGAGAATGCTGGCAAGATTTTTATTCACTTGGGTAAAATCGTTGGAATCGCATGTCGTCATAAAATTTTATTACCTTTACCATTTGCTCCTTTAATTTGGAAAGCTTTGACCCAGACTTTATTGGATATATCCGATTTACAAAGCATTGAAAGTAGCGTGTTAAATTCATTGCAACAAATTCCCTCTTATTTAAATGAGATGACCCCAGATCAGATTTATGACTTGCTGGTTCAAGCTCTTCTGGACTGCAACACATCACAGGAGATAAGAATCTTACCTGAAAAGGCCAGATACGTTGTAAAGAATGCTATTCGCAAAGAAGAACTCTATGCTGTTTCTAATTCCGAGGATCAATACAATTTACAAAGTGAAGAGACTTCAATTTCCGATCAGAAGCGAATATCATCAAGTCTCTTTTCAACGGATGAAATTTCCTACGGTATTGTAGATATTATTCAGTTAATCCAGTATTTACACCTTACATCGCAAAATCGTCTACTCCAATATTTCTTTGAGGGTTTGTCTTATGTTCTTCCTGTCGAGATTATGCCTATCTTCACTTCAGAAGAGCTTGAAGTTTTATTCAGTGGCGAGAATACCGTGGACCTGGAAGTGTTGAAGAAAGCAACTGAGTATGAATCGGTCACGGCTCATGATAGGTAGGTTGAAAACAATTGCATCTAATTTTAGTTCCTTATTTTTTCTTTTGCATAGTCATATTCAATACTTCTGGAAGGCCTTAGAGTTGATGAACTCAGATGAGCGATCTCAATTTATTAATTTCTGTTCGGGGCGATCAAGATTACCTACTTCGGCAAGCGAATTTCCGATGGCATTTAAGTTAACAGCTCCCCCTGCAAATGCTTCGAAGAATCCAGATAATTATTTACCAATTGCTCGCACCTGCTTCTTTAGCCTAAGTTTACCTCAATATTCAAGTCTTGAGGTAAAACCAATAGATTTTTCTAAACTCATCTTATTCTCTCCCTTTACTTAGATTTGTCTCGCGAAATTAAAATACGCAATCAGCAATACCGAATTGATGGATGCTGATTTTATTGACCGTCGAGGAACATCAGGATGGGAGAACATTCGCTAGTTTTCCAAAATAACTCACATCGCAATCAATCTTTTCTTTCAGTTATTTGTGCACAATGTAAATAACTTTATTGAATGATTAATCGTTCTCGGTTGATAATTTACAATAACCGACGAAACAAGATTCGATCAAACTACGTCTAAACTATGTGTGATTTACTCTTAAACGAGTACTACCTTGCCGGATGGGGTAAAGTTCCATCATCTCTCCTCTATATATCAGGCAACTTTGAAGTAAAAAGTGGAACATCTTGCCATGGTCCTTTTCGGGAGTACAGTCGAAATAAAGCAACTAACACCTACAAGCGAGATTCAGTAAGGTGTGAAAGAAAGAGTTTGACGAAAGGTTTACCTGAAACCCCATAAAATTAGCTAATCCAATCCAAATAGAGTTCAGGGAATGAGGCAACAATAATACTGTTCCAATGCAAGCAACTGAAGCGATTTGCATAGAAAGAGATGACCAAAGCCAATCTAAACCACCCAACAGAATCCCGCCAGTAGAATATGCTAAACCTTTCACCAGCTGAGTAATTAATACCATCGGCATTATACTCTTCGCAGCATTAAATACTTCTGCGGACTTAGTCAGCTGTTTGAGTACGTTGTTTTGGTTATAGATAGTAGCACACGACAAAACGCCACTAATCAACAACCCCAGCCATAGACTACGACGAATAATATGACCAGCGCTGTATTTCTTCTCAATCGTTTGATAAGGATAGTCTCTTGCAAGAAGGGCTTGCGCCGCGATAGAGATGGATTCACATAATTGAGATGTTGCAAATCCTAGATTAAACGTCACTGAATACGCAGCCATGGCGATTGTGCCCAGCCGAGCTGCGGTCGACGAGGTGAAGGCATAGGCTCCAATCTTCGCAACTGTTCTTAGCAATAGAAGCCCTCCAGCCTCGAGATAAGCTGTGAAGGCAGAGCGATAAAAATCTTTATCTCGTCCAATGATTTTAATCGGAACATTTTGATGCAATAAGTACAAGAGAGGAATAGCAGAAACCCATTGCGAGATAGATGTGGCAAGGCCAGCACCAGCACAGCCCATATGAAATGTAAAAATAAAGAGTGGATCTAATACAATATTAACAACACTACCAAGAACTGTGCAATAGAAAGGGGTCCGAGTGTCTCCCCGACCGCGAAATATTCCATTCGTCACAAGAACTACTGTCTGAGCGGGAATTCCAATCGATCTCCATCTTAAATAAGCTAGTGCAGGCTTTCTCATTTCAGATAATGACCCAACTCCCATTACTTTCATAATGGGCCCTCCAACAAATAAGAATAATAACATTTGCAGGGTTCCTATAGCGATGGCAGTAGCAATGCACGTGGCAACCGAAGCTTCTAACTCTTCGCCTGTCTTTCCAGCAACAATTGATGTCGACGTTTTCAAAAGAGGATCATTATAGAGCTTTGAAATGGAATATTGCGCACTGATTGAGATACCCATAGCAGCTTGTTGAACTGCACCAAGCCTTCCAACAAAGATTGCATCAACGATGGAAGCAAGAGGATCCGCTGCTAAGGAGAAAAAAGCTGGTACAGCTACAGTCAGAATTTCTCTGTCTAGCTTAGCATAGATTTGATCTAATTGAGTCTGGCTGGGCCTTTGATCGAGTGGCGAGGAGACTACAGATGTTGTGCGAGTGCTTAATTTGGGAGGAAACGAAGACAGACGCCTCTGATTCAGATCAAATCCAACATATTTATTCGGTAAAGAGTAGTAACTATCCACCGTTATCGCTGACAGCGAAAGCAGCAGGAAGATTATCGTAAGTTTATTCATTTGATCTGCTCTGGCATAGAGTTGGCTTCAAAGCAGGGATAGGTTTGAATGGTTCTAAATGATTGGTTTTGTTAGAAGGTGCAAGACATTCAAATAACATTAATTGACATCATTCAAAGTCATCAGTCATCAACCCAGATCGGCATTTCGGAATTGCGGCAAAGCCACCCTACCCTACCCTGCGCCTTTGAAACTTCACTTGTCATATCAATCATCAATCAAACCATTTTCTAAGATAACGATGGAGTCAGAGCAAAAGATAACACCGACTGAAGCGACTAATCCTGAGGTCTTGGATCCTGGAAACAACAATCCTGCAACCAATTCAACTTCATCCAAATCAAAGAAAGATGAAAAGGATCTCAAAAGTGAAATTCGTTCACTTAAGAATCAATTAAAAGGAATGGAGATTTTATTGAAGCAAAATAATGAGTTAGAAAAAGAAGTAGAGCGCTTATGCAACGAATTAGACACTGTAAGCATGGGTGTCCAAAAGAGTGGTTATCTTTATAAATGGCGTGAACGAGAGATTTACTTTGCTTCCAAATGGGGCTTGAGATATTTTGTACTTCATAAAAACCAACTCTCTTACTACGGTGATGAGCATGAGCGACGTCCCCGCCGCACGATAGATCTATCCAAATGCGTGGTGAAAGATGAAGGAACCAAGAAAAATGGACTTTACAACGTGTTTTCACTTTATTTACGTGATGATTCGATGGAAGATGTTTTAGTTTTGAGGCTATCATCTGATAATTCAGCTGACGCGAATCAGTGGATTGATATGCTCGAACAGGGCTGCTCGCTGGATCAAGCGGAAGAGCTAGCACGACATGTCTCCGATGCATCTTTGAGCCTTCGAGATCTTAATGTGACTGACGGAGACGGTGATAAGAAAGCTGCAATAGACGATGAAAATGCCTGGACGAACACGCCATTGGAGTTAGATGAAAGTGACCCAGCTCTCCTTTCAACGGTCATGTTAACTCGCGTTAAATCAGCGAATCTGACTCTCAATAAATCAAAGTCCCGACAACTCCTTCATCAAGGGAATGGAAGCAGTGCAAGCCTGTCTCCTGTGCGCCAGACCTCCGTAACTCAACGCCATAAAGCGGGAGAAGCATTAATCGCTGCTTCCACTGAAAACTTAAGACAGCCGTCACTCAGGAAAGTGAAAGATAAGAGGGTAATCAAATCCTTTCCAGCCTATAAGCCGATGCATATTAGCAATAACCCATCTCCCTTGTCTAGTGAAACTCGTCCCGGCGAATACAATTATCGTGGTTTCTTCAATCTCATGGTAATTATTCTCGGAATTACTCACTGTGACTTGATTGTGAATAATATTAGTAAATATGGTGTCAAGTTTAATCTTGTTTCGTTCATTCGACCTCCTGAGGCAGTCCTTGATCTCATGGAAGGTCAAGACATAAAAGCTTTCGAGACTTCTTCGATTCTATTTCACTTCACTAAGGCTGTCTTAACATGGGTCGTTTCGATTGGAATGAATTACTCTTTAGAGAAATATGCTTCTCAAAACCCTGTCAACGAGAAGTTAATTCTTGTATTAAACTTTCTTATCGGTTCCTTTAACATCATTGTGCCATGTTATTGGGTTTGGACGAGCAAAGGGCACCCAGGATTAAACTCTGCTTACATCTTCCAGTCAGTTATCATCTGGATGAAATTGATATCTTATGCTCATGCTAATAAAGATCTAAGAGTAGCATCTAGACGAAACAAGAAGTTTGATCGTGCTGACAACGATGGGATCAGATCAGGATATTCGTCTGGTGATGACCTTTCCCTGTCTTCAGACAATCTCAATCAATTGAGCAATAATCCAAGCAGCAAACCATATCAATATCTGACTGTGATTTCAGAAGTGAAGGATATCGAGACACCAATTCTTCTTTACCCTCAGAACATTACCTTAAGGAATCTGGGCTACTTTCTCATCGTCCCGACCTTGTGCTACCAGCTGAACTACCCAAGGACTGATCAGATTAAGTATGATAAACTTTTCTTTATCATCTTTAGATTAATTGTTGTGGCCTTTGCAATGTTATTCGCTATCGAGCAATATATCAAACCTACATTGGAGACAGCTGTCGTACCAATGAGCGAAGGCGATATTTTAGGCATTGCTGAACGTTTACTCAAACTCTCCATTCCCAATACTTATGTGTGGTTGCTAATGTTCTATTTTTACTTTCATCTCTGGCTCAATATGTTGGCAGAGATAACAAGATTTGGCGACCGAATGTTCTATAAGGATTGGTGGAATGCTCGCACGATCGATAGATATTGGTGAGTATTGTTTTAGAAGATTCTTTGATTTTCACGTAACGTTTCGATAGGAGAACATGGAACATGCCTGTCCATCATTGGGTTACACGACATTTATGTAAGAGTCTTCATTCCCTTCTTTCTTTTCGCTTTTTCATCGTTTCTATGACACAGATTATCCATTGATTCGCATGGGATGCTCGAGGGGAGTTGCAACCTTTGTTGTCTTCTTCTTTTCAGCATTTATGCATGAATTAGTAATTTCAGTACCTTTTAGACATATCTCTTTCCACGCCTTCCTTGGCATGCTCGCTCAAGCACCGTTGATTGTGGTCGCGAAATTCTTTGATCGAAGGTTTGATAACTCCTTCTTGGGAAACGCTTTCTTTTGGTGCACATTCTGTATTGTTGGACAGCCGATGGGAGTTATTATGTACTACTATGATTACTACAAACTCTCGACCACAGGTGCTGCATAGATTGTACTTACATGCATTGAACAATGATAGAAAGGGTTCATCACAATTCACAATTCGATTCTATCATTTTTGAGTCATTTTCGAGTTATTTGTGATGATTTGTGATGATTTGTAAGAATATTTTACATCGATTATGACATGACTGGTTTTATCTGTCGTTCTCAAAATCATACTTGAAAGAATGAAATCGCGAAATAGATTTAAGAAGATTAAATATCATCACTAAAGAATAGCAAACAACGCTAATTAGGACATTGGAGATTTCTGCATCTAGATGCCAGAGATAAAAGTAGAGGAAATTGTATTTCGCCTTCGAAAGTCTGGCAGGTCCGCCGTCCTCTCGTAAGGGATTATTGTACTATTCGGATGAAAATTTAAATGAGCATTCGCGCATTTAGCTTCTGTAACTTTTACGTATGATCGATTCACATCATCAATCATTTGTTTCGATTTTTGCTTGAAGAGGTGATTCTCCATCGTGTTGAAACTTGCTATCTCAGGACGATTCATAATTGTTAGCATAGCAGTGGATTTAAACCGTTGCTAAGCAAAGAAAGACTTTAGTTACATATGTGAAATGAAAGCGACCTACCTCAACCTCCGATTGCTTGATGTCGTGTTCGAAGAGTAGGGAGTAAGGCATTCCATCCTTATTCTTTGTTTTCAACTCGAGTGTACTTGGGATATTAGCAGGAAGTGGCGGAGGCTCTGGTCGTTCAGAGGGATGAGTGAAGCTTGCTGCTGTGTTCGTCTGATATAGTACACTCCCTGGACGCGGTTGGCTGACAATGTCGCGAGCTATGGTATCCTCAATCCAGTTATCAAGATGTACCCTTGAGCTATATATATTTCTCGCACCACAAATACCATGTCCTTGATTCTTCTTGTTATACATGGCTCGATATCCCTTCCTCTGGCGATCAGTAGTGAGCACAATTCAAAGTGAAAGTATGGACACTGACTGCACTGAGAGGGATCGTTGATTGACCGTTTCAAGTGTAGTGGGTTTTAATGACTGGGTGAAATGATTTCCTCCCAAGCCAGCGGTTTCATCGATTGATTTGATTTTAATTGAAAGAAAAACTAAGAAAACATGAATAAAGTGTCCTTATTGACTCTGGGAAAGAAGCTACAGGATGGAAACTTATATGTACTTAGCGTGTACGATGTTGAGCCGTCTGGGGTGATCATACATGCTTACGATCAAACTAATTCCAAAGAGTTCACTCTACCAGTATCTGAACATGAGGTAAAGATTGGCGACTCTGGTTGAATCCGGCTCTTACCCATCCCTTTTCATCAGTTTACAAATGCAGGATATTCTCGTAGTACTAATAGATTGCAAGAGCTCATCGATACTATTGAGATTGTGCCTCAGGGTTCTGACTTCATTCTACAATCCTCAGATGAACGAATAAGTAAAATCAAGCAGCGATTAACAGGAGAGGCATTAGCAGAAATGATGAAATCTTCTCTCTCAGGTAGTAATGTTTCCCTAAACGAACTCCTTGTGACAGGGTTGGTTGAGCTATCTAAAGTGAAGCCAGTCGGTCTGGATGCAGTGAAGTGGTTAGGAGAGTGGTTCCTCGCAAATAATCCTACGAAACCAAATGTTGTGGGACCTGATGATGATTGAAGAGATTGTAGATGAGATTTACAAAGTATTCACTCGATTACTTCTACAAGGCTTTCCTTGTGGTTTCTTTTTATTTTTTTTGTTTTAAAAATATATTAAAACCTCTATCAGCTTCCCCTCTATTTCGCAGGGCGAATAATTACCATTTGTTGCTGCTGTCTTTTCCTTTCCTCTAATAAGGCATGGAGGTCTTGTGGAGTTGCTTGTAACTTATGCTCGACAGAGTTTTCTCCTCGAATAACAGTAAGTGTAGATATTTTACCAGGTTTACAGTCATCCAGGTATTGTTCAGCATCATCTAATCCTCGAATCTTATTGCCATTGACTTCAGTAATCACATCATTTCGACGTAAACCACACTTCTCAGCCGGAGAATTTGGCATCACCTTCAAAACTAAGGCACCGTGAATCTCAGGAATATGCTGAGAGTTAGGGTCTTCATTGTTAATATGTGCATTATCAGGGGTATTGGAGATAGTCTCAATACCGAAGTAAGCGTGTGTCGGCTTCTTGCCTGTCTTGAGAACTTCATATATCTGCTTCGCTTGATTAATAGGAATCGCAAACCCTATCGCCTCTGTGTTCGTGCGAACCATAGTATTAATACCAATAACTTCCCCTGCATCATTCACTAAAGGACCCCCACTGTTGCCACTGTTCAATGCTGCATCTGTTTGAATGTAACTTCCTTTGAGATGAGGAACTCCGACGATTGCAGCAGCTCGTCGAGGATTTGACACTACACCTAGCGTTACCGTAAAGTCTAGTCCTACAGGACATCCAACTGCGATGACCCAATCCCCTGATTGTAGGTTTGAAGAGTCTCCTAGAGGAGCTGGCAGTAATCGGAAATCTGTCTCCCGACTGACGTCTGCCTTCAACACAGCCAGATCAGTGAATTCATCATAAGACACAATAGATGCTTTAAATGATCTATCATTACTAAGGGTAATTGTAACCTTTTTAGCTTGGTCGATGACGTGAGCGTTTGTCAAGATGAATCCGTCATCGCTCACGATGATTCCAGTGCCAGATACTTTGATTGTTTCTCCTTCCTTCATATCTGTATAGAGAGATAAAATTTGGGATATTTCTCTCTCGCAGTCAATTCGAACAACAGATGGACCGACGCTTTTGACTGCGTTTCTAACAAATTGATTCGCTACGTTCTGAATATCGACTTGCTTCTGAGTGCTTGACCTCGTCTCATCAATTTTTCGCCCAAACTTGGGGAAAGTACTTATCGGAGAGGATACAGACTTCTCTTCAACACCAATAACAGGAACTTGTTGACCTTTGTTGGTGGAAGGAAATCCAAGAAAAGGAGATCCGGTGACGACTGCGGTCCCAACTTTCTTGATTAAACGTCGCCATCCATGTAACTCATAGCCCTTGATTAAAACACAAAATAATGATAAGAAAGAAACCCACGCAGTCAGGTTCATCTTCTGTCAACGAAAACTCGATGTATTAATTAATGTATTAATACTTTACCGGTATCTTAGCACGATACCGGTAATTATCGGCGGATCCCTCGATTGATTTCGTCACGGTTTTAATCTTTTCTAAACTTGCCGTGATTCTGATCGCTGCAAGCTTTAGCAAACTCCAAGATGCAGTTTGTATCAACAGAAGAGTCTCTGCCGGAAAATTGGGAAAAAGTAAGATCTCTGTAAGTCTGCTTCCTGTCATAATTGCTGCGGACGTAGGTGTATACCAAAGATGGCCGTCCCTACTATTATCACAAAATTACGAGAGTGACGAGGTACACAAAAGTTTGTATCTCATATTTAATTCTTGAATTATGATATTCAGCTGGAATCCCCCGAAGCGACCATCACCTACGCAAGAAAGGCTGAGCAGAACTAATAGTGCGATAGAGGAAGCAGTCCAGGTTGGCCTTTGAATCGTTTCCACTCAGGGTAACAATAAGAGTGATATAGAAGCGAATGCAACAATATGAGGAGGAGAGAAAGCAACAAGAGGAAAGAGCCGCAGCAGCTGAAGTCTTCAAGGTGGATTATTGGTTTTTTTTTCTCTGCTCGATTCTTCGATTTACCAGACTTATAGGGTGAAGTCCGTGCTGCTATTGAACGATGGCGAAAATCATCAACTTTTGGTAAACTGAAGGATATTGGCGAGATGCTGAGTACCTTACATTTGATTATTATATCTCTAAATGAGAACAGTGTAGTCTCTTCTCCTCTGAACGCTCATTCTAACCCTTCGGAGGTAAACAATTCTATTACTCTGAATTATTATATGATTTGAATTTTTCTCAGATAAAGAAGGCTTTCATGAAGGCAGCACGGCATATTCATCCTGATAAACTACAGGGTAAGACTACATACCATGAAGAATTTCAGTCATCATTTGTGGTTCTTCTTGGTTTACTATTTAGTTTCTGATTTACTATGGGAGGAGAAATTGCTCGCAGAGGAGGTTTTCATTGTATTAAATGACGAATATACCAACTACAAGAAACAAAAAAATCTTTCTTGACCTTGGAGTATTCATCGAAAGGATATTTGATCAAATCTATCTGTTATTTTTTTTCTTTTGATCTATCATTTATTCATTCTGTTAGCTGTACAAATCTCCAGTCTTTTCATTTAATGTACGCGACACCCTTTTATACATATGTTGCCCTCGCCCAAGGGCAAGGATTTTTTTTGATTTTGATTTCGATGATGCTGCTGCTTCGAAATTAAATTTCATTTCGTCGAAGTCAAGATCGCATCTCAAGAAAAGATTAACAAAAGAAGTATCAGTAAATTACTACTGACAATGAAAAGAAGTAAACGATCAATAAGCACGGCAGAACCGTCGGGAACTAATACTCCTGTTGCTACACCGACCAAACAGCAGATCTCAACTGTGACTTCACCTCGCAGTTTATATGGGATGAATATATGTAACGTATATAAGAAACAGTCGAATCTCATCGATTATCTTCATGAGCTTCATGCTGACTTGCAAAGGTTAGATCAAGATCTTGAAAAGACCCCACCCGGATTCAAAGACACGGTGCAGCATTTGGTCTCCTCGAAGCTCTTAGATAATTCTGATAAGAAAGTGAGATTACTTGTTGGTTGCTGTTTAGTTGACATTTTCCGCATTTATGCCCCCGATACGCCTTACAAAGATGGTGTAATGCTTCGGGCATTTGAGGTAATGAGCATCCTTATTCGAAATTTAGAAACGGCAATCAACGGCTCTGAAGAGCAAAGTCAATCCATCTATATTATCCAAAGCCTCGCCACGGTTAAGTCGTGCGTGATTCCTGTTATCATGGCCCAGCGAGGAGTTCGAGGTGCTCTCGAAACCGCACAGACTCTTTTTCAAGCGTTAATCGATTCTGTGAGACCAGATCACAGTGATGCTCGTAAGACCCGAAATTATACATTGTTATCTTCTAATTTCGTATACTTGTAGTTCTATCCAGCTGCGCTGATATAATGAATTTTTGTATTGTGTAATTTGAAGGTATCCCTGAAGAATGGATTGATGTACTTCTGTTTCCGTTACTTCCTCAATCAAAAGCTGATAATCCCACCGCGTATAAGCTTGTGGCAGGTACATTGCGTTCGGTTGGTCCACTTCCGGTTGTCCAGAGTTGTTTCGGCCAATTAGCGAGCGATGTTCTTGTGAATCCTTCTGGAGGACGAAATACCGAAGTAACCGAAGAAATCTATTCTTTAATTTATGAGTTGCACCTTGTTCATCCTCCTTTACTCTTCAATATTATCCCAACAATCACTGTTCTGCTGAAAGTGGATAATGATGAAGTCCGCGCTAAAATTGTAAAGCTTCTCGGGAAATTATACACCTCGGATCATTATGATTATACTCGAGAATTTGATAAAGAATTTCGTGAATTTGCCTCAAGGATAAATGATCGTATTCCTCAAGTTCGTAATGAAATGGTTGAAACTATAGTTATGTTAATCCGATCAAGACCCAGGCTGAAATCATTCTTGGAAGGTAAGATGAGGTTGATTCTCGTTGTGCCCCACTTCATATTTCGTACGTGTTTAGAACTAATTTTGAAGAAATTACGTGATCCTGAGGAAGAGATTCGTTTACATACTTTGAAGAAGCTATTAGACTTTGCACAAACGAATATCACAAGTTTATCTACCGAAACCTACAATGAAATTTGTGATAGAGTGAAGGATAAAAAGTCTGAAGTTCGGAAAGTTGCGCTAATTGGCTTATCTAAACTGTATTGTCACCATGTATCCTCTCGCCTCCATCCTATAAGCCGGATTAACGGCAGAGATAATTCTGATATCACAGAGGGGATTTTAGATGAAGTCTTTCATCGATTAGAGTTTGTTCCTAGTATTGTACTGAAATCATGGGGATACCCTGATTATCCCACGAAGCATTTGATATTGCATCTTCTGCAAGAATACATTCTACCCAAATCTATCAAATTAAATTCTGGCAACAATGGAGACGACTCAGTAGTGGAAAACGAAGCAGATGGAGATGATAACCGAAAGAACAGCCTCGATGAGGTTCGAGCATCAGCGCTGGTCCTCTTATTTAGAAGCATGAGGGAGGAGGTGGATAAAGTTAGCTTCGGTGCTATTTTGAACTTTAAAATGAAAATCGCAGATGAGTTACACCACTTTCTTCGACTAAAATCCGCAAAAAGTGGAAATGAAAACGTGGGGAATGGTGGAGAGAGGTTATCATTAAACTCCACACCTGTGGACGACTCCGCAAGATTTGCAGAGATAAGACAATCTTTATACAATATTACCTTTTCCCTCCCGTTACTTCCTGATAAGAAGCATACAGTCTTCGATCGTTTAATCACGAGCAAGTAAGTGACTATGATTTGTTAATCATGTCCCTCTTCATATGTCTTGACTTTAGAGATAAATTTATTCTGAAACTTGTTGAGTCTTGTGTCGATGCTTCAGATAATATAACAGAGGGATTACAACATAAACAAGATCTACAAAAACGATTGGATTCTAAAAGTCCTTTGGGCGAATACATGGGAGTCGTTTACGATTTCGCTGCTCACTTTCTCTTTGATGTTCATGTGATTGGTGCGCTCTTACGCGCACTAAACAGTTACGAGTCGAAGGTTGACTCCACTGAGATCGCTGATATATTAACTTTTCTCTCGAAGTTCTCTGCTAAATCTTTTTCTCGGAGTTCAAGTTATTTCGCTGATTGGGCAAAGCAAAGTATTGTAGAGAAAACAGATAAGGGGAGACAGAAACAAATGAAAGAAAAACTCTTTAACGGATTTGTTGCTACAACCATTGCGGCTTCTCGATGGCTTATCAATGATGAGAGCAGGGTTGAATTAGTTGAATATTTAGTCGAAGCAGCGCAGAACGCTTCAGATCCTTATATATGCTTAAAGCTTGGCGAGGTATAACCTTCTTTATAGCCTCCTTTCCTTCTTTGATTTAAAAATTCTTTAGGTCTTGGGGAATCTTGCCTTCATTTATTACGGTGACGATAAGAACCGTGCGTCTGGATCAGTGATCAAGCTTCTCCAAACTATTTGTAGTAAGAAAGCCTTGAATGTTGGAAATCAGAGAATTCTTAATAATTTGTGCATTTTGTCTTCAGTGGTGAGTTAAACTTTAATTTCTTCCGTTTGAATCGTAGTGAAAGCTAATGTTCTAGTTTCGGGTCCCTTCGATCGCTTACGAGAAAGCAGAGACAGTCGGAATAACTGCTCGAGCTATCCATGAAGCATCAGTTTCGCTCAAGACAAATATCTTCAAGTTTTTGTTTGACGATTTATTCAAGAGTGAAGATGCTTCCGCTGAGGCTAAGAGTGTGGGTTTGAGAATAGCCGCGAATCTTCTTTGTTGTGAAGATGATTACAATAGAATTGAAGGCGTGGGTGAAAAACCTTTAAGTCCTTTCTCAAGTCCTTCGTCCTCCTCCTTTAGTTCGCTGAATTATTTGGTTTCATTGAGTGATTTGATTTTTGAGTGTATTTCCAATCATGGTCAAGTGTTTTCTGGGGTCGGTGTATCAGAGGAGGAGGATCAACAGCAGCTTCTTGAAGCTAGTGCGATCGATGCTTTAATTCTATCTCGTATCCATGATTTTGCGTCTCTTATCACGGTGGAGCAGTGGTTGGAGCTTGCTTGGACTTTAGCAAAATCAGATCGTGAGATTAAGAAGCATTTGCTCCAGTACCTGACTTCTACAATTCAAATTCATCCCGTCCACCTCAGATTTCTGGCATTTCCGTGCCTTTTCGCCACTGACTCAGAGTTTGCGGAGGCCGCACAAAAGTCTCTTATATTTGCTATAAAGCGATTGAGACGGACTAATGAAGAGATCAGTGCAAAGCTGGTGGCAGAGAAAGACGAAGTTCAACGAGAACGATTGAAACATTTCGTTCAGTACACAACGCCCGAGACAGTTCTACCTTATGTCCTTTATCTTCTTTCTTATCATCCCGACTTTCCTTCCTCGATGAGAGTGGATAATGATGAAGATAAAAGGAAGCTAAAGGACATGATGAAATGTGTTCAAATGTTAATTCATTCTTTGCAAGTGACTTTACGACAAGAGACAAGCAATCTTCCCTTTTTATTTAAGCAGCTAAATACAATAATGCAAAATTATCTTGATCGTGAAGACAATGAGAATGCAGGAGTGCATTTTATCACTCGCTTAACCTTGAAGATCCTGACGGAGCAAGTCAAGACTGTTGACAATATGCAAGTATACCCCAACGAAGTTATCCCACCAGAAGAGTTATTTGTTGCAACAGAAGTTGGGAAGCCTCAAAAGCTCTTGTCTCTTGTCGCGATGGACCAAGGGCGCGGAGGAGCTGTTGATACTGAACTGGTGATTGAGAAAGCTATAAACTCCACCCATCGTTCAAAAAATACTCTTACATCTCCAGTCCGAAGCGGTGGTGCAAGCTTCATCAAGACAAAGGCATCACCAGATTACAAAGAAATGAAAATTTCAGCAAAGCAATCAAAGAAAGAAGGAACAAAGAAAAAAGCCCCAACTAAAGCATTGGTTGAAGAAGCTCCAACTAGATTACTCCCGAAAAGAGGCGCTAAAGCTGTCACTTCTTATGCAGAAGCGGAGGAAGATGAGAGTGAGGTTGAACGTTGGAATGAAAATGCTGCGAAGGTTGCTCGAAGGAGTCTTTCCCATGAGCGGAATTCTTTTTCGAAAATTCCTCAACGGCTCTCTTCTTCCTCAAATCAGTCCCGCCCATCGACTGCTTCATGGAAAAGCGAGGTGGACAATGAAGATGACGACGAGCTGTTCGGAGATGATTTAGTGAAAAGCGCTTTGAAACCAAGTCGATTGAGTCAAAGCAGCCATCGAACCTCCTCATCTTCTGATAAACCTCCTTCATCGCTCTTGAAGCGAAAGTTATCCAACGGAAAGTTGAACCTCTCTCATGATTCTGTGAGCAGCGAGCATTTGTTTGAAAGACCTGAAGAAACCGACGAAAATAGCACTGATGATCTCTTTGAGGTAATCTTCGAACGACAGAAAAAAATTTCCTTTTATTCTTGGTTTTCTAGGACAAGCCAACCAAGCGCAAGAAAACCGAGACCAGCTCCAAAGTAAAGTCTCCAGCGATTACCAAGAGTAATGGAAAGAGAAAATTTGATGAAGGCGAAGTCGAAGAGAACGTAGTCGATGATAGAGATGATGGAAAGACGAAACCGCAAAGGAAAAGAGCGAAGAGCAACGCGGATAACCTTGCTCTCAATAAGAGTCGCAGTAATGGAAAAGTAGGAAAAGGTGAGAAGAAGATTATTGAGGACTCAGAAGAGGAAGAGGAGTTGAATGATAGTGTGCTTTTCTCACAACAGAAAAATAAGGGATCATCGAAAAGAAAAGGAAGAACCTCCACGAAGTAGCTGTTTAGCCAAACTACCTTATTTATTCATGTACCGATGTCGATTGCACCATGTTCATGATTTGCTTCCCTTCATAGCAGTTTACCTCCTTCATTGTAAATGTTGTAATTTCTAAGGCTTATTATTGGCGATCGCGAAAGAGGGGTTGAAGCCAAGAGACTAAGAAACTCGTTTATGTGATTGTTTTACATGTAGGTCGAGAGATCAGGGGAAGGTATTTGCAGGAGCGAATAACAAGAGAAAGGTTCTTAGCAAATGCCTTGAAGAAGCTGCGACGATGAGAATGAGGAACCATGGATGTATTCCAATAGTTTCATTAGAAGTAAAGAAAATCCATCCAAACGGCCAAAATACCTTTGGACTAATCAAAACGACTGGAGCCGCGGAGAAGAAGATGCCAGCAGCGACATAGACCAGCAACTAAAACAATACATGGAATGACATGAAGACAAAACAAAATGACACTATCAACTTACTCTTCCAATCTGGAAATAAGATTTCATCTTCTTTTCTTTTGGGATTTGACTTGCCTTTAATTTCTCGATTTCTTTATCAATTTTAATTAAATTTCTTTCTAGCTTCGAATGACGAACTAACTCCAACTGAATCGATTTAATTGTTGATAACTCATATTGTATCTGTAGCTTTTCTTTCTCTAACTTCGCAATTTGTGACGATTGACCAACAAATGAATACCCTACAATCGTTAGAGTCAGTTACCTTCAATTCAATCGTCGAAAAATAATGGATCAAACGTCGACTTACCAAAGATAATTCGAATCACCTCAAACACAATAGGTACAAGGATGATCTTTAGGAAGAGAGTGAAGTCTTGAGGATAGATGATAAGGTCTGTTACAGTCATTGTTTCTAAAGTTCTCCGAATTGAACGAATGAATGTGAAATCAATAGCGGCATATCGGGAAAAAGAACCCGGCATTTAGCGAAAAAGGAGTATTTTTTTAAATTTACTTAGAAATGGGTCTCGTTTCGTGCACCAAATATTCCACAGTTTCCGGGAAGTATTGTTGCATCAAAGGTGTTAAACGATCGCGAACTTGCTGATGATAGGAATTAACCCAACGAATTTCAGTATCATCCAACTGCTCAACATTGATCAGGTCCGTTTTGATGGGAACTAATGTCACCGTCTCGAATTCGAGAAACTTCTTTCCACTGAAATTGTTTGCTGTCTTAGCATGACGTGTAACACAAAGATTCTCGATACGAATCCCAAAAGCACCATTTTCATAGTAACCAGGCTCATTGGAAATTGTCATACCAGCGTAGAAACCCTAAAAGATTGCGTAAATTATCGTAAGATGTGAGCACACAAACTAACCTCTTCATTCTCTCTTCGTCGATATCCAATCCCTTGAGGTCCCTCATGCACGTTCAAGTAGACACCAACACCATGTCCAGTGCCGTGGTTGTAGTCTAAACCTAAGCGCCACAGTGCTGTTCTGGCGACACAGTCAAAGCGAGATCCTTCAGTACCCTCAGGAATGATAATGGAGGCAAGTGCAATATGACCCTATGCAGAAATGATAATGGAGGATAAAATGACTTCAGTAGCTTACTTTGAGAACAGCAGTGTAACAGTCCCTCATTCTCTCTGTTGCAGTACCAAAGTGCATGGTTCTAGTAACATCCGTAGTTCCATCTCTATATTGGGCACCAGAATCTAATAAGAATAATGAATCAACTCCAATCGGAGCCGAACCAGTCACAGGTGGTGAATAATGAATTATTGCTCCATTGGAACCAAAGCCTGCGATGGTAGTGAAGGAAGGACCGACATGAAGATCCATTTTTCCGCGAAACTCTTCTAATTTCTGAGCAGCAGCATATTCTGTGATACTATTAGGAGAACCTTTCACTGTAGTTTCTAACCAGTGAATGAAGGCGGTGAGTGCGACACCATCGCGAATATGAGCGTTCACAAATCCTCGCAACTCCTCATCAGTCTTTAAACTTTTGCTCAGAGTGATAGGAGATGTCTTCTCAAGAATTCCGTTCTCGCCCACTGCTTGATACAGGCGGTAATTCGTACGAGCGGCGTCGATCCATATCTTTCCTGTCTTGCTGGCGTTAATCAGATATTCCTCAACCTTCTCATAGTCCAAGACCTCCACACTCTCACCTAAATGAGCTCGAACTTCTGGCGTAACCTTGGAAGGATTGACAAACCAATAAACCTTGTCCACTGTGACGATGACATAGGAGATAACGACAGGGTTGAAATCGATGTCAGAGCCACGAATGTTTAACAACCAAGCGATCTCGTCCAACATCGCAATCACAATTGCAGTTGCATTATTCTTTTGCAATGAACTTCGTAATTTCTCAATCTTCTGTTGATGAGAAAGTCCTGAACGTTCAAGCGGGACAACCTCCACGGGATTTGCTTGCACTGGAGGACGTCCGAACTGGTCCCACACCAGATCGACTGGATTTTCCTGGAAAGAAATTAATTTAATCTTCTTACTGTCAAATGATTTGAATAATCGTTTCGCTTGTGAAGCGGAATTTAACCAGGCATCAATGCCTACAGTTTGACCTTCGCGTAAATGGTTCGATATCCAATCGACAATGTCAGGCACATCCTTCTCACCACTTCGCATAAGCTTCCAGGAAGAAGATAGTTCCTTCTCCGCTTGGAGAAAGTATCGACCATCTGTCCACAACAAAGCTTCATTTTGAGTAATGATAGCAGTTCCAGCGCTTCCGGTAAAATCTGAAATAAAACCTCTTCTTAGATCGCGAGCTGATACATATTCTGATTGATGAGCATCTTCAGAGCCCACAATAATCAAATCAACGCTGAGATCCTTCAATCTCTCCCTCAATGCTTCAAGCTTCGCCATTTTCTTATTCGAGATTAGAACTCTTGCTAAGACAGAAGTCTCTTGATAAACCATCCATGAATTTTCGAGGGAAAAAGGAAGGATATTTATCAGTCCATTCATTCATCTCTTGCGATTATTATCACATTAAACTCGCTGAAATGGGGAAAACTAAGAGAATCAATCTGCTAAAGAAGTCTAGTCTTCCTCATACTGTGGCAGCGAAGCCAAAGCCGGAAAATCCGTTTGATAAATTTGCTAATGCAAGAAAGAAACACGATATTCTCAATCGAAAGGTGAAGGGTGAAGATCGTAATGTTGGTCGAGCAAGAGCGAAGGCTATTGATGAGAGAAAGAAAAAACTATTATTAGATTTTAAGCAAAGTAAGCGTAGTAATCAGATTGTCGACAAACGCTTTGGTGAGAATGATCCTGGCATGTCTCCTGAGGAAAAGATGTTTTTACGATTTCAACGTGAACGTGTGAAGAAAGTTCGAAACTCTTCTATCTACAACTTGGATGAGGAAAAGACAGAATTTCTAACACATAGAGGAAGTATATTGGGTGAAAGCAACATTCAGGATGAAGAATGGAGATCCGATGACGATGAGGAGACGAATGGAAAAATTCATAAAGATGTTGTCAACAAGCTTCACTTTGGTGGAGGATTAGTACCAAAGAAGACACAAGAGCAAGACCTACCTGAAGGGTCAAATAAACCAAGCCATTTTGAGGCCATGATGGAATCATTGGGAGCGGATAACACAATGAAGAAAAGTCGTTTAGATGCTCTTCAAGAAATTGTGATGAAGAGTAAGTTTTACAAGATGCAAAGAAAGGAAGCAAAAGAAGAACAAGAGTCTGAGAGAAAGAGATTGGATGCAGCTTTTGAAGAGTTATTCTCGTCTCATGCCATCGAATACGAAGATAAGAAACCCAAGAAGAAGAAAATTGATTTTAATGATCTCCTCTCTTCATTAAGATCTGGTAAAGGGGAAGATGCAGAAGAAGATAGTGGGGATGAAGAAAAGGGAAATGCTGACGAAGACGAGGAAGCAGATGACTACGATCGTGTCATGAAAGAGATGATGTTTGAACCCAAGGTTCAGCCCTCTGACCGCATGAAAACTGCGGAAGAAATAGCAGTGGCGAACAAAGAGAAGTTAGAAGAACTGGAAAAGGCCCGGTTGAGGCGCATGAAGCGTTCCTCTATGGATGCCAGAGATCTTGAGGATCTTAAACAGACGAATAAGAGGAAGAGAAACGATGATGAGCTCGATGACATCGACTTCGGCAATGATCGAAGGAATAAAATGAAGCAAGTTCAAATGAACCAAAACAGAGTAGACGAGGATGATCAAGATTCAGAATTAAATGATGAAGACGAATTTGATAGTGAAAATGATATTGATGAGGAAGATGAGGACGAAATCGACAGCGATGAGGATGATGATGAAGAAGAAGAAGAAGAAGACGATGAAGATCTGGAGGGAGACGAAGATGACTTGGAGGATGAAGATGATTTAAGTGATGATATCGATGATGAAGATGATATGGAAGATGAAGACGATGAAGATGATGCTGAGGAGGAAGAGGAGTTCCCTAAGAAACGCAATAGAAGAAGAAGAGGAAACGAGGGCGATGATAATGATTTGCCTTCCATTGAACCAGTTGTGAGAGAGCAATTTGATGAAATGCCTCATAAAATGCCCTGCCCTACTGATATCCATGCTTTTGACGATATGATCCATCAATACTGTCGGAGTTCTGATGATCGAATCGAGCTTGTTCGAAGAATTATCACTTGGAATAACGTTCATTTACCAGGGAATGAAGGGAAAGAAAATAAACGAGTTATTCACAACTTCCTCAACATCTTAGTCAAGTATTTCATTCGATTGGGCGATTCTATTCCATCCTGCAAGACAGAAGAGCAATTGCAAGACCTTTGGAAGGAGGTAAGTAAATTCTGGTACTCCTTTGATGTGTCAATCCTTATGTCTTTTTTGATTTAGTTAAACGCATTGACTGGGAACATATTTCAAGTAACTCAAGATCTTCAAAAGAACGCAATTCCTTTATTATCGCGAAGTTTAAAGATTATTGACGAACAGTTTCAAAAATCTATTAGAGATTATCAAATTGGTCAACATTCATCCTGTCTTCTTTCTTTTGGGAAATTACTGTTCTTTCAATTAATTGCACATCTTTTCTCGGTGACAGATCTTGAGAATCATATTGTGAATATCTCCATATTGATCTTGACCCAGCAGTTGACACAATGCCCAATGAATAACTTGGAGGAGATTTATCTTGGAGTAATCACATGTCAGATATTATTATCTTCTTATAACTCATCGGAGACTAAAAGAATTATGCCTGAGGTCATCAGCTTCCTTTCATCGACTTTACTTTGTTTTGTTCCCAAGCTTCATACTTTATTCCCAGAGACCGCAGAGAGAGGCAAATCTGATTCCCTACAGTCAAATCTTTATTATAACCGGAGTTTTTATCAATCTTATAAACATTACGTCCTCAACAACTTTAAATATTCTCAACTGGGACATGTTAGACAAAATTTAGCAAGTTCTGTGAAAGGAGAAGATAGCAAAAAAGATAAAAGATCAACTGGAGAGATTATGAAGGAAGTATTCACAAACAGTAGCATTCAATGGAAGCTTTTTACACCTATTGACTCCTTAGATAACCGAGTTGAATTGGCAGAGCAGATCTTACTCCTTGTCTATCGTTTGATTGTTGATTACGTAGTACCTTATTATTCTTCATATAATGCTTTCCCTGAATTAGTTCATCCTCTTCAGCAGATATTACAGCAACTCGCTCCTCATCAATCACCTGTCTTGTCACATTCCCTGCAAGCCATTCATTATGAAGCATTGCAATCTATTATTCTATCCATTCAATCAGTTGAAGAAAATCGAAAACCGTTGCGTTGGAGAGAGAAGCAATTAAATACTGTAGAGGCAAAAACACCGAAGTATCACATCAACTACATCATCAAACGAGATAGAGAGGAATATGACCAAGAGAACAAAGAACGATCACAACTCAAGCAATTGACACGCCAATTGAAGAGAGAACAGAAGGCGGCCATGCGTGAATTACGTCGTGATGCTGATTTCATTGAGCAAGAACAATACAAAGAGAAACAAGTAAAATTCGAAAAGCTGCGAAATGAGAGATTTAAGAACTTCCAATGGCTAGAGGAGCAACAGGCAACAATCAATGAACAAGTGAAGAAAGGAAAAGGATTGTTGAAGGGTGGAGGAAGCTCGGTCGCAAAGAAACCTCGTATTAGACGATAAGATCAGATAGTTATATTGAGTAGTGTGTCCTTTTTCGCCTCGAATGTTTAAATTAATATGATACAGTAATTATCCTCAATTGTCTGTCGTTTCTGATAATGTTGCAAGAGAATGAAGATTGAGCAAACATTTAAATGAAAGAAGAAACAGAAGAAAGAAACTATCACCACGAATGAAACAATAAAGGAGGGACCAGAACCTTTTAAGACATTTCCACATCCTCTGGCGATGGGATGTAATGGGAATAGACGATAAGCTGTTCTAAAGGTTTATTTGAGCTCTCATCAACGAATTTTAATCTTGTCGTTTTTGGAAACCCGGAATTTAGTTCATACATACTCCAGTCCTTACTCACCATCTTTAAGATTGATTTATCAGGTTTGGCTGATTTGTCCAGAGGATCGAATTTTGGAGTCTCTGTCAACTCTCGGAAAACACCCGGAGCATGCATACTTGATTCTCTTAGTCTCTCCAGAGGACTCTTCTTCGCACCTCCGAGAGGGAGAACCAGTGGCATCAATTTCTCTGCCATGGCATCAGTCGATTCAACTCGAGGTTTATGATGTGAAAAGTATTTTTCTTTTTCCTTTTTTTCTCCCTCCTTGACTTTTTCCTCATTAAAGGTTCGTTCTTCATCTGGTTTTGTGACAGCAGCAGAAGATGAAGGGTTAGAGCGGGCGACACTAACAGAGGTAGAAGCAGGTCGTGCAGGATTGTAAGGATAGTAATGACCATCAACATGCTTTTCGTCGTTGCATGCTTTCCGAGTGCTTTGACAAACAGGGCAAAGTCTCGAATCGCGAACTTGATCGTTAGCCGACGGTAGATCAATCGGAAAACCGTCTCTGTGACGGGCATTCGTGCATTTCAGCGATCTCTTCAGACCTTTACAATAATTGCAGAAAGGGGAATTCGCTCTCTTTACAGGTTCGCCTCGAGGAGGACCAAAAGGACGAACTGTTGAAGGAGGTCGCGCAGATAGACCAGGAGTTGGCGCAAGTCGATTGATTTGAGTTGACTCGATAGGCTTTTGTCTCTTCACAGTATCCTCGTCAACAATATCTGCATCTATTGCCTTTCGCTTGATGGGCCTTGCCAAAGCGTCTGGCTCAATGCCCTTACCGTCCTTATGATTCGCATAAGGACAGTGATTCAGTTTCTTTATGCCTTTGCAAAATGAGCACGGGACAACAGTCTTCGGCGGTGCCGTAATTGGTTTCGATGCAGCCGTATCCTCTTCAATAACACGTCGTTTGATAGGTATTAATGAGAGGTCTGATCGATCTGATGCTTCTAACACAGACGGTTTAGCACTTGTCTCAGGGATCAATTTCGGTGCTTTCTCATATTCTTCTTTCCCCGTCTTTGGCTTTGGCACCGTCGGGTTCTGCGCCTCTGATACAATATTCGCTGCAAAGAGAAGATTTATGAGAAAGAAGGAAGAGTCAATGCATATATGTCATACCTGTCAATACATTAAGACTATTATAAAATTTCCTGGATTTCCCTTTATGAATCACATTATCAATATTATCTAAAACAAACTTCTTATTGTCTGAAACAAATGCTAAATCAAATTTACGATTTGATAGTTTATAGATGTCCTGTATCGTATAATCACAAACATATTGTTGATGTTTTTCATCGAATTCAACGAATGCAGGATTCTCAGAGTTTACAACAGTTTCATATAATCTTAGGAATTTCCTTGTCTTGACTAATCCTTCTTTCGCTAATGGTTCATATTCTGGTAATGCATTTGGTGTTACTTTATACCAATTTTCATGATTATCTCTTAGCCATAATCCTCGATTGTCATCTTCTATACTTTGACCAAAGTCAATCGAATATCCTTCTACGTACACCTGTACTTTCAAATCTTCCAAATAATCAAATGACTCCGGAGGAATTAAATAAGCTTTTAAAATTGATAAAGAAGCTTGTGTTAAGAGCGTGCTGTCGTTTCCTTCAACATCTGTCAATTTGTAATCCTTTATTCTTCTCCAAACTTGTTCGTCTTCCGATGGCCAATGATAATCGGTAATAACCGCGTCGAATTTCGGGAATCGACATTTTGATGACCAATGCAAACGATAAAAGGATTTATCCAAAGAAAAGGTAAAAATAGAAATTTCATCTTTTGGTCGATACCCGATGTCAATCACATAGTCGTTTATAAAGGTACGAACACGGAAAATTTCTTCCTTCGACTTTAATATCATTCCGCTCAAAGCGAAGATGAGCGACTCTGGAGTAGAGGTCGGTTTGGGCCGAGGAAGAGCTTCTTCCATGACCTTTCCGTCATAGCTTGTAATTTCGAAGTGGGTGATTCTTCTGTATTCAGTGTCATAAAATTTATGAGGTTTTCCGCATCCTGAGAGAATAGCCTTTGTACTGTCCAAACAATTCGACAACTCTTCACGATATGCATAACTTTCTGCAGTAGAGTTTACTTTAAACCAGATATGATTGTTTAGATTACTAATTAAAAATCCTGTATTTAATTCATTATTAATACAATCTCCAAAACTTAGTTCCCAAAGTATAAATGGAATTCGAACCTTGATTGATCTAAGTTTGCTACTCGATGATCCATGAAGGAAAGATAATTTAGCAAAGGCAAAATGATTATCGGATATTTTTGATTCTAGCGGATTTACATGTTCTTCATTACTGTTGTGTATTGTTGTATTTTCTAGTAAGTGGATTTTTCTTCCAAAATGTGCATCAGCAGGCTTAAACTGCGATTTAGCAGCATTTAAACATACTTCAAATATTTCACTATAGCTTTCTAACGCTGGTGGTACTAACTGATACAAAGTGCATTCGAAGTCTCGAACCCAGAATCCGGCTTCTAATCTAGCATCTTCTAAAAGTTGCTTCTTAGTTTCTACTGAGCCATCATTCTCAAGACCGAAATTGTAGAACATCTCAGTGATAGGGACCTTCAAAGCAATCGCTCTGGTGGAGGATCCATCTCCTTTAGACTGAGGACATGGAATCAAATCACCTATGAGTAGAAAATATCTGGAAGGATCGATTTCGTCAATGAAAAACGCCTTTGATCGAATTCCAAACACATCACACACCCTGAAATTGGTGATTTTTCGATAATATTTGACGTGGAAAAGTTTCTCATCGTCGTCACTGATGTCGTCATTGTCCGTAAAATCGTTCTCACCTTCTCCTTTCTGCCCATTAATAGGCCAATCAAAATTTTCTATACCTTTAATATCCTCAAGAAAGGAGTACGGCGTCAGTCCGTGCTCTCCCGCCGCAAGGAGTCTCTGCTGCTCCTCAGCCGAAATCATTTTTCATAAGAGAGAAAGATGGTGATCAAAATAGGAACTAGAGGGGGAAAGTTTGTGAATGAGTAAGATTTCAAAAGAAATTAATGCCTCTCAGAAGAACGTGAAGCGACCTAAGACTTGTGAGTGACAAAGCTAATTTGAATTCCAATTACAGAATGAGTGTTTGGTGTTCTGGTAAAGGAGAAAATTCGATAAAATGAATAGTCAAGTTTTCAATAAAACGGTATCTTGTAAAAAGCGCTTTTCCTAGACTAAACGTTTCAGTCAAATTGTTAAAGGATGAATATAATAAAGTAAAGAAACTATGGGAGTTAAAGACAAGATAGATTTAGGCTCAGAAGAGGCGAATGTTTCTTCTGAGATGAGAAAACTTCGGGTCATGATTCATAATTTCTGTCGACTTGAAGATGGCACTCTCCTCAAAACAGTTGATTTACGAAGATATGGACTTGATGCTGGGCAAGTTATTACTAATGCTATTGTTCAAGAGTTATGTGGGGTTCACAATAAGATAGAGAATCTTCAGTTGGCTGGCTGCTCTCAGATTTCAGATGTCGGTCTCTGGGCGATTGCCAGGCATTTAGTTAAGCTGATCGTTCTTAACTGCACTGGTTGTTCGCAAGTGACAACTGTTGGAATCCGATCACTATCTTTGAGATGTTCTGATTTAATTGAGTTGGATTTATCTTATTGTTATCTGCTGGATGATGTGAGTATGACTGTCTTAGCAGGAGGATCTTGGAAACTTCAAAAGCTGTCACTTAGAGGATGTGCTAAGATATCAGACAATGGCCTTAGCCGTATTTCGCAAGGTCTAGGTGGGACGTTACTCAGTTTGAATCTTGATGGATGTCCCTCTATTGGAGAATTTGGAGATCGAGGACTGAAAGAGATTGGTACTCATTGCCGTGTACTGAAGGAATTGTCCATATCAAACGCTAAACGAATTGAAGATAGCGGGTTAATTGTTCTTGCGACAGGTTGTAATCAATTGGAAATACTGACATTAGCCGGATTAGAAAATATTACAAAAAAATCATTAAAAGCTTGTGCAGAATCATTTACTCAAATGAAAAAGTTAACTTTAATCGATAATAGGAAAATAATAGACAACGACTTTAATGTCTTTATGAATAGTCCTTTGGCTCTGTCTCTTGCTCATTTGGAACTTCATTCATTTCAACAACTTACTGACAAAGGAATAGCTGCTCTTTGTCAATCATTTTCATCAAACATTCATACCCTTGCCTTCCCTGAATGCCATCAACTGACTGATTATTCCGCGATGATAATCTCACACTTTTGCAGTAATTTACGTTGTCTAGATTTTACCGATTGTGGGAAATTCACTGATGAATCATTGCACATGATATCTAAAAAATTAATATGTTTAACATCATTAAAATTAGATGGCAATAAATCTATTACAACAAATGCATTAATAAAATATTTAGGAAAAGAATTTGAATTTGTTGAAATGTCGAATACTTATTTAGGTTATTCACCAAAACCACAAGTAGAAAAATTAATACAATTAAAAAAAGAAATGATATTATATAATACTAATGCAATTAAAATACAATCTATTGTACGTAGAAAATTTGCTGATCGTATTTATTGGGAAAGATATCGTGAAAAATTAATCTCTAAAGCAATACCAATATTTCAAGCCAGGGTGCGAGGTATAATACAACGAAAGAAGTATTATTATATTAAATATCAATTACATCGTATTAAAAATCTTATTAAAATTCAAAGTAAATATCGTTCTTATTGTGCATATCAAATTCGTATGAAATATGTAAAAGAAAGAAATTATTTAATGTATTGTAATCGTTTAGCTAATTTAATACAAAGACTTTATCGTGGTATGAAGTCAAGAAAGCGAGTCAAAAAGATAAGAGCAAATCAAGCGAATGAAAGAATCGTTGAAGCAAGGAAACGTGCAGTAAAAGAAGTTAATGCGATTAAAATTCAACGAATTGTTAGAGGGTTTCTAGGTCGACGTGTGGCTTATAAGAAGTATTATCAATATCAACAAGAGCTTATTCAACAATCATTACATGATAGAACATCTAGATTGCTTCAACGTATTGTCGTTGGATTTCTTGGGCGATGTCGTGCTCGTCGTCGTCGGTTAGAGATTCTCCTCTATCAGAAGCAATGGCGGTGTGCTCGCGACATTCAAAGAGTCTTCAGAGGTCATAAAGCGAGACAATATGTCAATTATTTACGCAAGATGCAAGAATTGGAGAGGCAGAATCAGGCAGCTGCTGAGGTTCAACGTGTCTACCGCGGATATAGAGGTCGTTTACTCCACGCAGTCGCTGCAGCTCTTCGAATCCTGCGTCATAAGCAACAGTTTTGTGCTGTTGAAATACAAAGATTCCTACGAGGTTGTATGGGTCGTCATTATTTTAGACTTCATAAAGAGCGGGTTACTTTCAGACGAAGACAATTCAAAGCGGCAATCTCCATCCAACGAGTTTATAGAGGTCACAAAGGCAGAGAAGCCGCGGAGATTGAAAAAGAACTACAATCAATGGACGCTAAAGCTAGACCATTAATCAAACACCTCCAAGGGTTGGAAGAAAAAGCTATCGCAATGAGAAAGTTGATTTCTCGTCTTGAAAGTATGGAGAAGATCCTTCATGACAATCTCTTCGAGATAGAAAGAGAACTAGAACATTGCAATATGACAACGAACAAATACACTGATTCTAGTAGAATTAATGGGGTGCCTCAGAGATTCTTGACGAAATTCTTGAGAGTTCGGTTGAAAGATCATTTAGAACATGAAGAGGTTAGTCGTTCTTGTCTAAGTCCTGTACGGTCTCATCTTTTTCTTGTAGGAGGTACATCGAATCAAGTACAAGGAGTTGCAAGCAAAGCGAGCGGAATTGCGAGACATTGAGAGAGATATTCTTCTGACGCAGAGAGAGCTTATCCCTCTCACAACAGGATTGATCGCGGACGTTAAGCGCCGAAGGGCACAGTTCTTGCGTCAACTTGTATGGACCCGAAGAGACGCTGCTAAGAAAGTTCAAGCACTATGGCGAAGAGCACTGGTTCGCACTGCTTTATACGATCCAGTGAAGGATTATTGGGTGGCAAGAATCGACCGCGAACGATCGGATGAACCGTATTACTTCAACACATGGAGTAAAGAGATCGTCTGGAAGAAACCTTTAGCTTTCAATTATTTCGGACATTTTGAAGAATAATTGAAGCCTTTTACGAACTTATTGTAAGATATAAAATTGTACATAGTAACCACGAAGCAGATCGATAGTATTACTTATAATACCATAAAATAATTATTTTACGATCAACTGCTTCTAATACAATCTATCGAATATCCTCCACTACGAGTACAACGCCCAAACTGTACTATCTATAAATTCAAGTGTTTGCGAGCATTCTCTAATATGGTTTTTAACTTCAGTGCAGAGTTTAGATTGCCAGTGATTTTCAACGATCCCTTCATATAAGAAAACTCAGGCGATAGCTTGCCTTCCGCTAATCCAATCAATGTCTTTTCATCACACTTCAGGACAGCATGTGGTTGTAACTTCTCAACGTCGTCAGCGTTCACTAATGCAACAGGAGGGAGCTCAGGGTATTTTGTGTTAATCAACCAGTATTTCTTGGTATTGTTATCAATCTTAATCTCGTATATGATTTTAGTACGAACTTTTGAAAGATCTTCTGGTTTCCTATGATAATTGTTCATGATCAGACAAAAAGATAAACAAGTAATAATCTTACACTTGACTGAGATATGTCTTCAAATGATCGAAAACGAAATCAGACTGAGAAACAATCTCTGAAACTTTCTTTGTTTCAACTTCTTTCGTTGGTTCGACCGGAAGAGTAGCGTCAGGTGTCTTTTCCGGTGTTGGCGAGGATTTATTTTCTAGGGAGAGAGAATAAACAAAATCACATTCGTCATGTCAGAACGCAGTTACCTTTTGCGAGAATCAAAGCTCGGAAAGCATCCGCTGGAGAGGATGGGTAGGTGTTATCCTTAAAGTCACGGATCTGATCGATGTTTGATTGAATGGCTTCAGCTGTGACGGTGCTTTCGTCAGATGCAAGATATCTACCAGCTGACCTTTGGAGGCGAACCTGACAAAAGAAATCAGAAACAAGAAGTCTAAAACTTATGAAAGAGTTTTACCTGAGAATACCAGCCTCCTCCCACCTCAAAACAGGTCCCAGTAACTTTAGAACTGTCATGAGCCAGATAGGTGACGATCGGAGCAACATGCTCAGCCTTCAACTCCTTCAACATATCTGCTGAAAGAACGGTCTCAGTCATACGAGAACCGGCGACTGGAACAACACAATTGACAGTGATGTTATGTTTCTCTCCTTCCTTGGCGAGTGTGTTGGTAAGTCCCAGAATGCCCATTTTTGCGGAACTATAATTCGCTTGACCAAAATTACCATATAAGCCTGCACCAGAACCTATGTTAATGATACGACCATAGTTTTGCTGTTGCATAACTGGCCATACTGCATGAGAGACTTTGAATGTTCCGTGGAGATGAACTCCTATGACTGATTCCCATTCTTCGACCGTCAGCTTAGCGAAAGATTTATCACGCAAATTTCCGGCGTTATTGATCAAAATATCACATCTTCCAAACTGCTTCAGAGCTGCCTCTACAATCTTCTCGCCATTGGCAACAGAATCTGTGTTGTAAACTGCTTTGATTCCAAACTTCTGCAGATCGTAAGTGAGCTTTTCTAAGAACTTATCATTCAAATAAGTGGACAAAAAAAGATTGATTTAACAAACCTGCCGCATTTTCAACTTCAGCTTTCTGCTGTGCTGTCCCTGAAAGGGTTGCAAACACATCATTTATTAGTAAGTTGCAACCTCTCTTTGCTAAATCAAAGGCATAAGCTCTCCCCAATGCTCCTCCTGCACCTGTAATAATTGCAGTCTTTCCAACAAATGAAAGAGTCGTCATACTTTAATAATATTCTGTCTGGAATAGCTGTCAAGAGAATGAATTGGCACCCCTGTAACGTTGAACTTTGTCCAAGAAAACTTTTAGGGGTGGCGCATAAATCGCACATTTCGCATACATTATAAAATGATGAATTCCGAAGAAGACAAACAAAGCAAAGATCCTTCATGGATAAACACAGAAATCAATGTAACGAAGTAGGTTCAATGTGGAAGGGGGGAAAAGAAAATGAAGGGAAAAGCCTTTTGATGTATCTACCGGTCGGGGACTACTCTATTAATAACTTCAATAAAAGTATTCTAATGACTTCTAACTCTCCCATCGATATTTATTTATTTGAAATCAAGAAAGAAACCTGCGCAAAATTAAAATTTGAATTTTCAACATTGATAGAATTCAGAAATCAAAATACCTTCAAGATGAAAAGAGTAAGTAAAGCCATTGTTAACACAGCAGTGAGAATCACAGGTCCAAATGGATCGTCCCATCTAAAAATCATAGATTGAAGAGGTTATACAGTACCAAGTTTCAAAAATTCTTCTAACCTGTCCGAATCTCGAGTTCGAATTTTCTCCGCGCGTATCAAATAAATTCTTAAGGCGTAGAAGATGAATAGTAAAGATATTGGCATCATTACCATGGCGAACAATTGGCTAAAAGCTATCAAAAAGTCATTAGAAACAACGCAAACAAAGAATATAAAGCACTTACAACCACTCTTTGAGAAAGCTAAGATACCAATTGCAGAAGAAGACAACGTCACCGCCATCGTCAACCAATGAATAAAGGTTCTCTCGTTAGCAAAGAAAAGCTTTGGTTCAACTTTTTGGAAAGTAATATGCTCAACTCTTTGAGAACCTGCCCACTCACAACAAGTTTCTTGACAATCTGCACACCATTCATAACCACTCCAACCACTACTTGCATCCGGATCTTGAGGATGCAAATTAGGATTAGTGCGATGTGAATCTTCCTCTTCAGGTTGAACACGTGGCTTCAAGTCAACTTTAGCTTTACCCTTTGAATCATGAGGGATTAATTGTTGATAATAATCATTTGCCCCCGCTGCATGTTCCAACAAATTTCCAGCCCCGGATCGTGTAATACTATCAGATAAAGTGACATCATCAATCCAGTAAGGTACAGCACGAACTTCCTCCGGCATCAATACAGCACAACCATGAATAAACTTAGAAAACTTATGAACTTCTAATAATTTACCAGAATGAAGTAAATCAGATACCCATGATGGTGTCTTCGATTCATCCTCTAATTGTAATTTAATCTCAAGGACACCATGAGGGAAGCGCGTAATTTCATTTAACGGAACACTTTGTGTTGGGTCACGAAACCAACGTTTACCAGATAAGGTATCTGGTGTACGTTCAGAAATCATACATAAATTAGTATCTAATGAAACACGTACAGTAGCATCAAATGGAATTTGGAAAGCTGTACGCATATACTGTGTGCGTACAGTAGGAACTAATTGTTTGCTGTTAATTGCTTGGATAACTTCCCTAGCAAGTTTAGTGTAATCACGAATATCTTCTTCCGATTTCCCTTTCTGCTTTAATTTTTCAATTTCAGCATCAAGATCAAATTTACCAGCTAATAATGGTAAAACTTGATTTTCTTTAATTGTAAATCTTTCTTTTACTGATACTTCTCCAGTCCATTTATCTTGATGTGTTTTCCTTTCAACAAAAACAACATCTGGAGTACCAGCGCCATACCAACGAAAACGTAATGCAATTGCACCAGGTGATTTTTCTAATCTTCCTTGATATAATTCCATGGAATAATTATCTAAATAAACAGAATTAATTAATTGTGAATCAGTTTCACCATCCATTGTCTTTTGTAAGAAGACTGGTAAATGTTGTAACACGGTATACTTAATTGCAGAAATATCTTCTGTATGAACCCAATATTTACGAGTAGATCGCACAAAGTCTTGTTTAGCATTGTCATTCGCTTCTTTCTCTTCATCACCACGAAGCTTACTGTAAACTCGACTCATTGAGACTAAAACATCGGAATAATCTCCTCGAACCCACGACTGGTCATGTAAACGGGCAAGGTAAAAAGCACGACAAGGATTAGGTAATCTTCGATCATGTTTCTTCAAGATCTTATGAAAGCCCATAAAGTTCAGGTTCACAAACTTCTCTAATCTATTCGACAAAATATTAGTAAATTATGTGAAGAAGGTTGGTGCAAAAGAAACTAACTTTAAGAAGTCTTCGCCGGACTTCTCCACTTGTTGTTGTAGTTCGCGGCTTTGCACTTGATTGCCTGTTATATCGGACACGGTGATCTGTCTTTCCACATCAGATAAAACCTTTCGGATATCTTGCACTTGCTTTTTAGTAAATTGTTCAATCTTTCTCATTTCTTGTTCAAGAAAAGCAAAGAATTGTTCTTGGGAGATTTGTTTGCCTGCAAGTGGCATTCCTGCTGCATTCGTCGGGCGAGGTATACTCAAAGAAGTGGCTAAAGAGTATAATACCAATAAAAAAGCATGATTAAGTCCAAAATACCGAATTACCTTTGTTGTTTTCTGATGGCATGACCAAATGGATCTCTTCCAGTTCTTTGATCATTTCCTTCAATCTATCATAATCCAAATAGTAATGCTGCCATTCTGGCACTTTTTGTGAGTTCAAGTACTCTCCGTACTTCATATTCTAATATAATTGATAGTGTAAAGGCTCGTTGTTGCTATAATAATCTTCTTTCGAATGTTGGTATGATTCCTATTAACAATCGATCTTGAATGATTGGCATAGCGAGGGCAATTCCTTTGGAACAGCGGGGCATGGGCAAACCCCAAGGGAGCTGTATTTTTGTGAGAAACTCGAAGATTCGAATTTCGTGATGAGAAAGCAATATGACTAATTATCGGCTGAAGATAAACTGAAACTCATTTAGCCTCACATGTTAAGAATAGTAGTACAATCGCTCGTTGACGAATCATAACTAAACTAACTCACTAACTAACCTAACCTCTGACCTAACTTCGTATACAGATGAAATGATCAAAATTCAACAAAAACAAAACAATAACAATAACAATCATACACAGTTCAACAAGTAGAACCTAGATCACAGATTATCTGTTTAGATCCAAAAATCCTCTTTTTTCTCATCTGGTCCAGGTGTTCTGACGCCTAACTCACTGTAGTACAGCATTTTTACCTCAATCTCTTGCTTACAATCTGCCGGATTTGGCCAAACCTATAAAGAATGGAATTAGTCAACGTTTAAAATTCTCCTGATCACCAACCTTGCATGTTTTAAAAGGAGGAGTGTATAAGTGTAAGGTTATAGCTAACTCCTCTGTAGCGCAACCAATCTTGTGGTATCCTAAATAATTATCCATGTAATTAACTTCATTCGGTGAAGTAATGTATTCAAAATCAAATTTCATCACTTTTGTCTTTTCGCCATTCTCTTCCACTTCTTCCATATGATATCTCGACTCCTTCACACCACCGCGCAATGTCTTCACAAAACAACCATCGCATGGATGATCATGAATTTTGGATTCCTTTTTTGGATTCCAACACATTAATATCAACGAAAAATTTATTCCGTCACCGAAAACGAAGTTTCTGGTATACGGCATATCAGTGTCAACAAAGACATACTTCTGCAATTCTTTCTCACTCAAGTAGGTATTGTTCAAAACTTGTTGAATCAATTCTTTACGTGTCGGCCAATCTTCAGGATCTGTTTCTCTAAAGATGCGATTTAACGCCGAGATCAAGCAAGTGAAAGTAATGCATTTACAACACTGCTTCTTTTTAGGGCTTTCCAATGTTTCAGAGACATCATCCACTTCAATTGTACGAGTATCAAACGCAGAATGATCTGGTAAACCATCCATACAATCCATACTCAACATTTGTTGAGCTCCAAGTACTTTCAAGTATTCCATTTTAACGGTAGTTTTTGTGGGTTGTTCGAATGAAATCAAAACAGTTGGGATTATAAAATGCCAATCAACACTTTCTTCAAGAAATAAATAAAGAGAGAAAAGTCACTCCACTGCTGCTTTCTCTCACAATCTTTATCCTTTTTCAGGTTTCCAGTTATTCTTGGTGTTCAAGAGTCTTATTCTCACTTCAATTAGAAAATTCCGGGAATTTAACTACTTTAGGAGGAAAACAGGAAGAAAAAACGAGGAAATCGAAAAAACAAAGTCAAAATTACTTTCTGCACAACATAACCTACTCCATATTTACAAAATATAATCAATTAAAGATACTTAGAGATGTGGCAGCTTTAATTCTTCTCTTAATTCAGATATTACTTGGAAAATCTCTTCCCAACTCATCGGGACTTTCTTCTTACTTATCGGACTTTTTAATGCTCCAACAATCTGAAGAGCCAATCTTTGATAGCCAACCATAGCAGCAATTTTAATACCAATCGAACTCATTGCTGCCGGATCTTCCCCGATCTCAGCTGCTAAAAACTTCACTCCCTCCTCCTCATCGAATCTATTCGCTTCATCCGCTTCTACCTGTAAGGTTTCAACTTGTTCTTTCGTCAATTGTGCGATAAAAGCAGATGCTATTTTATTTCTTAGAACTTTTCTTTCTCTTTCGATTCTCCTTCGAGCCTCTTCAATCGCCTTAGCTGCAGAATCTTCAACAACGCGAGCTTGAAGATCGCCATAATTCTCAATAATTCTTTTACACAACATTTCTATCGCAGCTTCAATGTTAGGATCACCTCGAAAGGTTTCAGGAACATCTTCGGGTAAAGCCGCATTACATTCGGCAATGAACAAGTTATCTGCATAATCTGGATGCAAAGGAAGAGTTTCCTGTAACTCTTTCGCAGACTTTGCATTGGGAAGATCTTGCTTATTAGCAAAAACAAGTAATGGCTTCCCAAGAAGAAACCGATTAGTAAGAGTCGATTCGAAAAGTGTTGACGTTTCTTGAAACTTCTCGTCTGTTAAGGAGGAATCGATAACATAAATAATTCCATGAATGTCGTGATAATATTGATCCCATATATCTCGAATCTTTTTGCCTCCTCCTAAATCATAAAATCGAATTGTCATATCTTCTCCGAACATCATACTCGAAGGGCGGAAGCCCAACGTTGGTCTAATCTTCTCGTGGAATTTCCCTTGTAAGATATTAACAATAGAAGTTTTACCACTATCTCCATTTCCTAAAACAGCTATTTGAATACTTTTAGGTTGAGACTTCTGCTGAGTTTTTTCTTCAATGATGGGAACGGGAGCAGGTTCTTTTATTGTATCAGGAATCAAAGCGTCCTCAACTTTCATAGACTCCAGCTCTTTCACCATAAATTCAAGAACATTCTCAGGCTGAAGAACTGCTAAACGGTTAACTAACTTCGCAACCACAGGACCTATGGATGTCGCAAGAAAAAGCTTCAATTCCTTCTTTGGCTGATTATGTTTTCCTATTGGGAGCTCTATTTCCTTATTCTGCTGGACACATTGCAAATATTCAATCATTGATGTTGCTATATCTTGTGGTTGTAAAAGGAGTAAATGTGTGATGCATTCCCCAAGAATAGGATCTATTTTTTCTAAGAAATATCGATAAGTGGATTCTTTCTTCTTTTGTAATCGCGATGTGGGTGCAGGAATCGTTGATGTTGTATTGCTTGCTCGTATTTGACGAATAGCCTTCATTCCATAAGGCGGCGACCCAATCATGCCAGCCATTTCGTTCTATCCTCGTTTAGATTAGAGTCTCGATCTTGTGTGGAAGAATTTGAAACTGCTGGTGACCGTTTTGCTCAAAATGAGATCTCACAAAACTCGATTATTGTCATCTTCGAGAATTTTATTTCTTTATTTTTTCAAACTTTGAATTTTGAAAAACTTCTTTGTGGTGAACAGAACAGAACAGTGAATGAAGTGCTGCCATCATTTGCAATTGCACGAAAAGCGAAGTTGGCAATCGTTGATTTAGTGTGTTTCAGGATACAAATACGATCTAACTTCATATTCCATTTACACTTCCATCCCTTATTATCCTCTCATTCGTCATAACTTCAAATATCTTCTTAACTTCATTTAGAGTAAGTCATTTTATTTCTGCGCTGATTGATTGAAAGATTCATTGAGATTCATTAGGATGAGCGCAATTCCTACTACCATCCCCGGCCAACGCACATTGGAGGAACATGATCCAGTATTATTTGATTTGATTGAGAAGGAGAAACACCGTCAGTGGTCTGGTCTTGAACTCATTGCTAGTGAAAACTTCACTTCCAAGGCTGTCATTAGCTGCTTAGGATCCGCCTTAACGAACAAGTATTCCGAGGGTTATCCTGGCAAGCGCTACTACGGAGGAAATGAATTCATCGATCAAGTTGAGAATCTTTGCATTGAACGAGCTCTCCAAGCTTATGGTTTAAACGGTGAAGAGTGGGGTGTCAATGTCCAGCCATACTCTGGCTCTCCTGCCAACTTCGCCGTGTATACTGCTTTACTGCGCCCACATGATCGTATCATGGGATTAGATTTACCATCAGGTAATATTCTCCTCTCGACTTCATTCTTGAAATTTTCTCTAACTTATTTTTTACTAGGTGGGCACCTCACTCACGGATTCTACACCTACTCTAAAGCTGATAATCAGCGCAAGGCTGTCTCTGCCACCTCTATCTATTTTGAATCATTACCTTACCGCGTTCATCCTCAAACCGGCTATATCGATTACGACGCCTTAGAGGCTCAGGCTGCTTTGTTCAAGCCTGCTTTGCTCATTTGCGGTGGATCTGCTTACCCTCGTGAATGGGACTATGCTCGCTTCCGAAAGATTGCTGACGAGAATGGATCCTTATTGATGATGGATATGGCTCACATCTCTGGGTTGGTTGCAACTGGTGAAGCTGCCAATCCTTTCGCCTATTGCGACATCGTTACCACAACCACTCACAAGTCCCTTCGTGGACCCAGAGCCGGTGTTATCTTTTTCCGCAAAGATGCCCGTAATTTTGAGACTAAAATCAATGCTGCGGTCTTTCCTGGTCTTCAAGGAGGTCCTCATGTTCATCAAATCGCTGGTATTGCCACTCAATTAAAGGAAGTTGCCACACCTGAATTCAAGGAATATGCTAAGCAAATTCGTACCAATGCTCAGGCATTAGCTGATCAATTAGTTCGTGTTCACGGTTATACTTTAGCGACTGGTGGGACTGAAAATCATTTAATCCTCTGGGACTTAAAGCCACAGCAAATCAATGGTGCAAGAATGCAAACTGTTTGCGATAACTGTTCTATCACATTGAACAAGAACGCTGTGTTAGGTGATAAGAGTGCTTTAACTCCTGGTGGTGTTCGTGTTGGAACTCCAGCATTAACTACAAGAGGCTTAAAGGAAGATCATTTCCGTCAAGTGGCCGATTTCTTGCACGAAGCTGTTCAACTCGCTGTTGCTTTGCAGGCAACCTCTGGAAAGACCTTGAAGGAATTCGAGGTTGCTGTCAAAGCGAGTCCTGAAGTCAAGGCATTGAAAGTGAAAGTCCAGAAGTTTATCACCCAGTTCCCTATGCCTGGATTTGATGTGGAGACCATGCGATACAAGGACATCGAGGCATAAATATCTCGAATTTAGAAAACCAGTTTCCTCTTCTCATGAGAGTCCTAATCTATACAAACCCCTCGCTGCATGTATTATTAGAGCAGCATTTTCTCTCTTGTTATGTCACTTTTTTGCCACAATAAAGTTAAACAAAGACTTCTTCTGTACCTCTCAATGTGTAGATCTCTGATCGAGCTAATCTTTGCGCACTGAATCTCCTTCATTTAAGATGGTCTTTATTGAAAATTAATAAGGCCAAAAGAAATAAAAAAAACACAAATATCCTATCAATCTACTTTTTATACCATCTAATCTTTTCGTGCGATTATTTCTTTCCTCCAAATAAAAGTGAAGCTCTCTTCTTCAACTTTCCAGTATTTTTCACATCAACCACGGGCAGCTTTTGATTTACAGGGGAATTGCTGATAGAACTTGCTCGTTGCACAAAGCTCTCACGATCTCGAATCCGAGGACTGCAAGCAGCAATCTTATTCAACCAAGATGCTTTATTCAAATCATTTTCACCTTCCATCCATCGTATGTACCAATCTTCTGTATCAGTCTGAATCTGAAGTGTTAAGTCACCGTTTTTATCTGGACCGTAATTCAAGACTATGATCTCGTCACATTTGATAGTTCCTCGGGAATGATCTAAACTATGCTCACTATCATAGTAATTCAAAACACCTTCTAACAATACCATATAACGTGCTTTAAATTGCGATCCTCCAATTGAAATAAGCTGACTTGCTTGCTTCATAACCCACCCAGCATGAGAGATGTGAGGCTTTGCCATACGAATCGAAAGTCGAAATTCTCCTTTACCAGGTGTCTCGACTTCCGATAACGTTTTGGGCTTTCCTTTCTCATCTCGAATTGGAATGGTGTAGGATTCGATGGGAACTCGATGCAAATCAAGAATTCTTCCTTCATATAAACCTGGGTACTTAGATAAAGGAAGTACGGTCTATAAAGCAAAGGTTAGAGCCGTAGCCAAGAAAGAGGAAATCGTTCTACCTGTCCTAAGAAATCATCAGACGTGAAATTATCCTTGTCCATCAAAGTCAGTACCAGAGAATCATTACCAGTCGCATTAACTGCAAACAAATCTTCGTTCCATTCAGGATTTAAAGTTGAATAAATCACCTTCGAACGGAATACAGATACGGTGGATCCTACGGGAACACCTTTTCCCGGCGAAGTAACTGCAGGCGCAGACTCAACATGTAATAAAACATATGGATCGGATGTGCTGACATCTCCAACGTTGATGTCATGTGCACTCTTTAAAGAAACAACAAATATTTGCTTTCGAGATTTTAACAATCGTCGATATTTCAATTTTGCTCGTACTATTAATAAGAATTGAACGATTCTGAACAAGGCTGTCGCTTTACGTGCTTCACGTTCGTCTTTTTCATTTTTCAATTGTTTAACTTTTCGCCTCGCCTGTTTTATTCTCCACCTTGATTGTACCTTTAACGCTGCACCTTCTTCTAATAGCTTCTGTCTTTCGATCTTCAATCGATTAACTTTATCACAAGCTTTCTTAATACGCCAATTTGATTGTAAGATGATTGCACATCCCTCCTCACGCAACCTTTGTTTTTCAGCCTTCAACTTTTCCACTTTCTTTCGAGCAAGTCTGGATCGATATTTTGATTGCAATTTTCGTGCCATAGCTTCTTCCATTAAACGCTGTTTTCGAAGTTTAAGTATTCTTACTTGTTCACGCGCCTTTTTACCTCTCCAAGCATTTTTCAACATTGTCGCAGCTAAAACCTCTGCCTCTTTTAAACGACCCGCTGCTAACGCTTCTTTAAAACGCTTCTTTACAGCTCCCTTCGAGAATACAGCAATGGCCTCCTCCTGTTGTGATACCTTCGCAGAGGCATCTGCTTCTCGGGCTTCCTCTCTTCGTTTATCCGCCAGACCGCTTGCAAATAGATTTGCTGCAACATTACTTTGTTCAACATGTTGCTGCTTTTCTAGTTCTTTTGCTTCCTCCATCTTCTTTTTACCCATATCTTTCGCCATCATCGCGCCAATTGCTTCAGCGTTCGATGCATTGATCTCCTTAGTTAGCTCCTTCGCCTGTTCAAATTTCTTCTTACTTAAATCATTTATCATTAAATTTGCTGCGAGTGACGCGTTGTTTGCTGCAACAGTCTCCGTACCCATGGGATTAGTAACAGTACTGTATTCAGATTTAGTTGGGAATTCACTAGGTCGGATGATGGTCACAATGTTTGAAAGTTCTATCTTTTTAATCCAATGACCTTTCAAATAACTTTCCTCTGAAAATCCAGGCGGAACTTTAAATTCAAAGAAGTCAAGCCAAGACAATTAAAGGGGGATTATGGGCTCTAGGAGCTTCTTACCTTTAAATATAATCACAGGACCACCACCATATAAACGAAACAGATACTGCCAAACTGCCTTTGAAATTGGTCGATAGTCCTTTTTATGCTTTAAACCTTTTCTTAATATGTCTTGATGCTCTTCTAGGAGAATCTCGTTGTTGATTGAAGAGGGAACTTTCGGAGAAGTCTTTGTCGCGAATTCAATCCAAGCTGCATGCCAAATAGAACTTATCACATAACATTCATCATGAGGCTGAAATCTGGTCAGATCATGAGCAGAGACATAATCTAACTCTTTTTTTGGGAAGTGTTGTTTTGGGTAGTCGAATTGAACCAACTCTCCCGTTACCTCGTAATATGCCTGCACCGGAGGAGAGCTTGCGCAGCAACCCATCCTCTCAACTATGATATCCTTAGTTTTTTACTTTGTATTATTTGAGATCTTGACCTCGAACTGCAACGGTTTCACTGAATGAAGCCTCTGAAGATTATTACTGTGC